>JBBPUM010000090.1:0-33546 GCA_038094695.1 Chiua aff. virens
TATGAGTCAGATCACTTGACGTAGCATGCGCAGCTATTCACCTGTACCATCCATGCGGTTGCGGCATGAGCTAAACCATCGCGGGAAAGGCTGGAAAGTTCCCAAGTGACGAAACTGTCAGTTCTTTAGTCAGATTAGTGCAAGACTCATCAAATGATGCTTCAATTTCACTATGATTCACTGGTGGCATTCGGAAATATCACAATCACTTGCATGAAATGCAGAAACGGATCGTGAGTTGTCGCATCGGAGCTTGGGAGTGGCAATGCTCGCCCTACCCACCTTACCCAATCGGTAGAATCACCACATCGTGACAAAAGCTGGAAACGGGCTCCTGAGATGAGTCCGGTGACACCGTGTGATAAAGGTAATATTTGAGGTGTCAGGTTTCCGACTCGGAATCGCACAGTTCGAACAAACAACTTGTCCAAACAAACGTCATTGTAGGGATATAAGTCTTGACGCTTGAAGCTTGAAGTTCCATGCGCACTGCCACATTGACCAATACCATCAGGATTACGTTTAGATGAGCACCCGGTGGTACGACCCAAGAGTTCCAAAGCATCCGTTAACCCACCCTGCTCGCTCAGATGTTTGCCATTCTTTCCCACCATCCGAATCGAGTGACTACGGCCGTTCACTAAGGATGTTTGCGGCAGGGATTACAGTCAGGAAAGTTTCTACAGGCATTAGCCGAGACCCGTTTCACTTACATTTTCAAGATAGACAAAGGGAGGAAAATCGCGAAGATTCCGAAGATGGCCGTCTTGGCTGTCATACAGACTCGCGCCACCGGCAATGAGGCGTCCATCACTGGCAGGTGAATACTTCGATGCAAGCACTGCATGCTATACTCGTACTGCATTCCGAAAAGATGTTTCCTGGCCGAAATGACTCGCTCACGCTGCATGCTTCGATCCCCTTTGGCATGTCAGTATTGTGCTTTCAGCAGTTTCCGTGCCTGCGTACTCACTATCAGCTATCTCCAGGTTCACCTGAATAGCATAAGGCATAAGGCGATGTGTTGGATCAGCGGCAGAAGGATCCGGGTGTGTGACTACTTTTTAACTTATTGGCTCGTCACTGATTTGGCCTGCTATAGCTTCATGGGTTCGTACAGGCGGTGCTTATTCCATTCTCACAGTACGTATGTGTGTATGACAGTCACCCCTGGTGGTTACACGTGTAATGACAAAATGACCCTTCAAACCGCTCGGAAGAGATATCAGACACTGCCACCTGACTGCATTGACAAACCTCAGAGAAGGAGGCCACTATCCCCGCAGAAGTTGATCCGGAGAAACCGGTTCTTCCAATTAACCCCCTTACCTCCATTCTATGTCGTGTTAGACGGATGCTCACTGATTCGTTATCCGACTCAAAGGCATGCGCTTTGATAAGTCGACATTCTGTAACATTTGTGATGAATAGGCAGCACGAACTCAGCATCTAGAAACACCTTAATCTAAGACTACCACCACATACCCATCGTCTTTCGAAAAAACAGGGTTGGCAACCACTGAACCAACCTTGTGAAACGTATCCGGTCCAATTTTGTTGGCTACCGCCCGACACTTAGCACCTTGTGGATTCGCTGTCACGTCCAAGATCCAGCACTGCTGAGTCCGTGGTCTTTGATTAGATACCCAGCCCAAGAAGACATATGTCCCGTCGGCGCCGGAATAGCTTGGACTGGGCTATGCTGCGAATGACGTTCTATTCCAGCCAGCTATACCCAGGAATCGTCGGCTACTTTTCCAATATTGCAATTCCATCCTAGATCGGTCTTGCATTATCTTTGACCAAGGCGCCTGAACCGACAAAGGTCGACAAGATCTCCATGACGCGTGCATATGCGGAGTTGACAACACGAATCGTCGGCAGGCTCATTTGTCCGTTTTGGTGAGCCCGTCGATGTTCCACGTTGGTGTTCACGAGCGCCTCAAACAGGCATTCCAAAGCACGTTGTGCGGCAGACCCTGCATAAGATCCGGTAGTGAAGTTCGATAGAAGGAAATCATTAACGGAGACGACGATTCGAAGGAGATAGAAACATACCAAGAGGTTGCGCGAGCTCGACAAAGAAGCCTACCGAAGGTGGCAATGCCCGGTCATCGATCACGGTCGTGAATTCGGTAGCATGAATCACGTTTTCTGTGCTCAACGTTTTGACAGCGGTTATAACTTGAATGTCGGTAATCTGTGTGTGTGGAAAACGCAATGTCAACCTATTATGGATCGCAACACGTCAGGCTCATGTTCGTGCGCGAAGAAATAGCAACCGACCCTCTTCTGCCCGAGTACGTGAACACGGGAACGTTACTTTTGGGATCGAACCCAATGATTTCGACCACATCCCCAAGTCGATAACGCCATAATCCATCTCTTGTCGTCAAGACCAGTTCGTAACGCTCCCCCACTTCCACCTCCCACTGAATCGACGTTGGAATGAGCACTTCAGATCAGATTGCGAAGAAGAGGACACGAACCGCTTGATAGATTCTTATGGGTTTCCTCTTGAGTGACATCTAAAAACTCGATGGATTCATCAAGCCAAAGGGAGAATTCGTCGAGCTTGTCAGCATGCGGAAGACCGAGTGCACCCTCTGTTGCACCATATCCAGGCGCACGAATATTAAAATCTGATCCCACAATGGACCTCAGCTAAGTAAACTGTATGACATACTAAGACACGGGAGCACAGCATCACGCACCTTTGGGAGCACCATCGCAAACGTCCCACTGCATATAGTCAACAAATTCGCGTTTGGCCAGACGCTGGTGAACCATCCTTCGCGGGAGAACGGGGGGCCGATGGCAAGCAGCTCTGCTGCACGCTCAGGATCAGCAATGAGGTGTGTCTATGTAGTCTTTCAGATATGGCGGTCATCTGCATCGACAACTGACTTACCTGCAAATGTGCTCGGACGTGAGTGATGCCTTGTAGATCGGGAACAGTGCCATCCCTGATGCAGGATACGAGTAAATCCCAGCGTTCGTCGATTCGACGGATAAGATCAATGAATAGGGTCGCAAACGGTGCATAAAACCGTTCCAGGTCTCGACGTGCGAGGAAAAATAGACCATGAATGGTCAAGAAGGAAGGAATGTATCCGATGACGGTCGCCGCCCATGGCACAGCATAGCCTGGTACTGCAACACAAAAGGCATGAGCGTGCATATGATGTCATGAGCAAGTGAAAAAACGCACCGGGGAGAGACAATTGACTGTCATCATCAATGTACCACTCGAGGTTCCTACGTAATGCACCGCCGGTCATGATACAGACCGGGATTCGGTGGTCCACTTCACCCGGTGCCCGTTCTATCTCCTTGACGTCCCTGTAACCTGTACATATCAACCCAGCGAGTGGTGGGTTGCCCTTGGGATCAAAGAAGCGACGGGCTAAGGTGGTCTCTTTGTGATTGTACTTTGGCAGAATCTTGGGACGTATTCCAGACGTCGCGCTTGAAACGCCAAGTAGATCGGGGAGTCCGGGGGAGAGCAGATCCTGAACGTCTTCTTTCTTGCACGGTCGCGCCTCAAACCTTTCTATGAACGGCCTGTACGCGTCATAATTGGAAAATGGGACATGTAATCGGAAATCCAGCAAGCAAGTCTGCTTGGGACGTGTATTGGGTGTCGAAATTGGTACGGATGATATCGAGCAACTTGCGATTCAATTACTCTTGTACAGAGGCTGCTTGCTGAGCCGTTAGAGACGGGATAACACTCTGGGCAAGCGCGTCTATGGCCACCATCTGTCCAGGGCGGTTAGGTTCAAGCTACATGGGTCGAATTTCCTGAGTAAAAATCCGACCTTTGAATGGACAGCTTTTCGAGGGAGTGTGTCGCTGCTACAAGGGACTTTCGTGCGCAATGATGGCCAGCTTTAAAGCAACTTCCAATCTGGTCGAGTCGGATTATGGCGACGGGTACCACATGTACAGCATAATTTCCTGTTTGTCGACCGTCTCTTGGTGATGTGACATCGATATTATATTGATTCGATACCACGTCGCGAGGAAAGTAGACTCGCCAGTCGCAAAGGCTATTCAGTGTTTTGTCACCTCTGTAAAAACTAATCAGTCATAATCAGTCTTCGAGTCATTTCTTGGATCCCTTACTTACCGGCCGATTCTCGTAGGTGACTCCGAGGATCCTTGTCCGCAACAAGGTTTGATGACACAGCTCTACAAAGATCACATTCAGTTCAAAAATGCGCGTTCGTAATGGCCGAGTGGTGCCAAACAAACATGCAGACGGAGATTTGAGCAGCTGTTGGGGTCTCTCCAAACGAGGACTCCGTGTACTTCAGCTCTCGACTGGCGCGAGGGTCTCGACATTTTTCTAGTCTGATCTACGTCCTCGACTCAATCCCAGACTGGCTTCTTGATATTGACCGCGGACTCTCCAGATATGCGACGATTTTGCATCACCCCATCCACATCTGAACCACTTTCGCTCCATGCAGCAGGTCTGGACTCCAACAGGCGATAGACGTAAATTGGCACAGAGGGGGACTTGAGGCGTTAAGCCGAACTCCAGCTCGTTTCTTCCTCTCTATCCAGAGCCCCATCCAAGCATTCCTTCCCTCTCGATGGCTTCTTGGACTCCCCCCGAGCCTGCAAGGTTGCAGGAAATTCTTCAGATGATGCATGACTCTATCAACGCCCAGAAGAAGGCTCAAAAGGCGACTATCCGGGTATGACTTGTTCTCTTCTTACCCTGATCTCGTCCGCTCAGCTGTTTCGCGCAGAAACTCAAACGCTTCACACGTGTACCAGACGACATTGCATATCCAGCCCATATCTTGGCTACCTTGCCACAGGAAGAGGACCAGATTCGGACCGTTGCTGGTTATTTTCTCAAGGACAACGCTTTCCTGACTCTCAAAGCGTCTCCTGAGGTGGTCGAGTATACTAAAGCCGCTGTCCTTTCTGCTCTCAAGGACCCTTCTGCGTCGGTCCGGACTGTCACTAGTCAAGTCATTGTCGTGCTCTTAAAAACCCTGGAACCCGGTAACTGGGTCGATTGTCTCGAGCAACTCCTTTGTATGTTAGGTGACCGAAATTATCAAGAGGTGAGTCGACGATTCATGCAGTCACGTGTCATTAGCATCCGCTGCGAATACATCATATTATGTTGCAATTACGAATTCACTTCTGCTATCGTTGCGATATTCTATCATCTCTTAAACCTCTCAACTGTTGATTGTTTACTGAAATATAGCATAGGTTGCCTTTAGCGTCTTCGAAAGTGCCTGCGAAGATTTTCCCGGGAAACTAGATGCAGAGACAAGCGGGACCCGCCCGCTCAAACACATGATCTCCAAATTCTTGAAGCTGTCGGAGCATCCATTACCCAAAATACGCTCTCATGCTATTACCTGCTTATCTTCCTTTGTGCCCATCAAATCTCGGTCGCTTGAATTGCACGTCGATACTTTCGCCAGATGTTTATTCATGCGCACATCGGATGAAGATCCTTTGGTCCGTCGTCATGTATGCAAATCTCTTAGACTGCTTCTTGCGGCTTGGCCCGAGAAGTTTGTGCCGGAGTTATCAAATGTCGCAGAGTATATGCTACACACTCTCAAGGACAAGGATGAGAGTGTCGCAGCAGAGGCTTGTAGATTCTGGTTGGTTTTAGTCGAAAATCCGGAACTCACGCCATACCTCCATCCTTTCCTCGGAAGTGTGGTTCCTGCTCTCCTCGATTGTATGGTATATAGCGAAGACAATCTTCTTCGGCTTCAAGGGGTCGTGGACGAGACCGCAGTGCGCATCAAGGATAACCGCCTCTTTACTGATAAAACGTCGACTCTATGGAGCCTCCGGAGTTGTGCTTCAGTTACTCTGGATATGTGGGCGGTCTCATTCGGCGGTGACCTGTTGAACGTTGTTCTTCCTCCCTTGCAGGAAAAGCTACGAAGCACAGAATGGCTGCAGAAAGAAAGTGCAATATTAGCGTTAGGCACAATTGCTAAAGGTGAGTTTAGCTCATGTTTCCGCATCTAATGCTGACATTGTGACGAGGCTGTATTAGTCATATCAAAGAAGACTTGAACGTTCTCATCCCCTACTTGCACGACGCACTGGACGATCCTTCGGTGCGTTACAAGATTCAAATCTATATCTATATACACCTTATGTCCAACCTGTGTAGTCTTTGGTTCGTTCAATCACGTGTTGGTCGCTGGGCCACTATGCAAACTGGTGCATGCAACCAATTTCAGAGGAACACAGAAACCGATTCTTCGCCCCTACCGTGGGAGGGGTGCGTAGATTGACGGGGGAAGGATCGCCATCTTACTCCTCTTACTAGCTTCTTCGGCGAATTCTGGACGATGATAAGCATGTACAAGAAGCTGCTTGCAACGCGTTCGCGGACCTGTCCATGGAAGAAAACGCAGGCTCGGTACTTACTCCTTTCCTTGAGCCAGTGTTGCAAAATCTCGTTTTGGCATCCCAGAAGTATCAGCACGAGAATGTAGTCGTTTTGTATCGTGCAATCGGCCACCTCTCGCGTGCTGTGGGTCACGAATTGTCAAGTCCCGGGTATGCCACTGTATTGATGGCCCCTCTCGCTAGTCGGTGGAATACACTACAAGACGATGACAAAGATTTGGTCCACTTGCTGGAGGTGAATATTTCCGTGATCTGACGTCACTCATACTAACATGTTTCAGTGTCTCTCGTTTGTTGCTCCTGCTCTAGGGTCTAGCTTCGAATCGTATATACCTCTCGCCTTCCAAAGATGTGTCAAAATCGTCCACCAGTCTGTCCTCAAGTCTCAAGCATACCAGCAAAATTCAGACTTGGACGAACCCGACACAGAGCCCCTCATCGCATCGCTGAGTCTCATATCGGGTCTAGTACAGGGTTTGGGCACGTCTCTCGAACCCGCCATCTCCTCGACAAAACAAGATGCTGACATTTTCATATTGTTGGCTTCTTGTTGGATGCACCCACAGCCATCTGTGCGCACATCAGCGTATGCACTCATTGGTCATTTGGCGATCAGATGTTTCACTCTTTTGCGACCCTATCTCCCTGCATTGATGCCAGCGCTTGTCTTACAGCTCGATCCCAAACCGAAAGCAGAGGCTCTCGGTGCTCAGTCCAAGCTTGCTTGCGCTATTGGTGAAGTTGCACTGCGTTACAAACGTGGTACGATCTTTAAAGTTCCTTCTAGGCTGTCTTGTACTCATTCCCCACCTCTGTAGGCGATCCTGAGTTCCAACACTGGGTCAAACCCCTGATTGACCATCTCATTCCACTTTTGTTGCATCCTCTTGTACCGCGTGAGGTGTATGAAAACGTTGCTATATCAATCGGCCAGATCTCTCTCGTGCATCCGGCTCTCGTTGCGCCCCGTCTACCAGAGTTCGCTGAGATATGGTGCGAAAGTTTCTGTGGCGCCCGCGAAAAGGAAGAAACAGACTCTGCTTTCCGTGGTTTCTGCATGCTTGTGAAGACAAACCCTGTTGGTATCATCTTGGTACGGCGATCTCGATCTACCCAATCATAAACACTGACAATGCCTCGTGACGTCTGTAGAGTCTGATTTCGTTCTGTGCTGCCGTTGTCCGATGGAGTAATCCTTCTCCCGAACTTGATAAGCTGTTCCGAGAGGTCTTGACGGGAGTCCGGGACCGCACTCCTAGCGTGTGGCGAGCACTGATACCTGCCTTAACTCCGGCCATGTTAGAGAACTTAACGGCACGATATGGGCTATTGTAAACGCATTCAGGCTGCCTACGTTCTCTGACCCTCTTATCTCATACGATCTCATCGCGACTTGAGTACGACGAACGACTTAATCCTCGTATTCTTTGTAATCTGTTGTTTTCCAGTAGGAATCTATGTCTGTCTCTTGTTCTCTGTCGCTAGTTCTTCGCCTTGCTTTCGACATAGTATTTGTGTTTGTTTTCAACTTGTTGTATGAGTTGGGAAGGGCCTCTAAGTCTAAGCTCGACCGCATACTCCGGTATTCGTCGATATTGTGGCGTGCGGCCAAACGGTGCCACCAGAACAAAAGAGGTACCCCTTGCGTGGTGCGTCGAATTTTTCTGCTTGTCTGTCACTATCCGCGCCAGCAGTGGTCTTTCCACGAAGCTGTGAAGAAGCTGTCTCAGGCTCGGTCCTTGGGCATATCACTTACACTTTTACATGTCCTCTTACCCTTTAGAAGCGCTTATTAGGTCCAGTTTGAACGTTCAGGTGGCCAAGATGTTTTCAACGCCAGCTCAGGTGGAACGGACTCGGACCCCATTCGTGGTTGTGAGCATACGTCGCAGAACCACCTCGACAAGTGCTCTTGGTTCATGGCCAGATTGCCACATGACACCGATGAAACATGGTTCCAGGTGAGTAGATCCTGACCACAACCGTCACTGTCACTCATTTTATTCTCGTCGACCAGATTCTGCCCGTACCTTGAATACAGACCATCCTGAACCCCTAGTGATGACTGGGATGCGCAAACGGGAGGCAGCTTGAGTCTGGGCCGGAAGGCGATTTATGAGAGAGGTTCAGGACATGCAAGCGGTACGTCTTTCTAGACTTTTATTGAACTTTGCAACGTTGAATATTGAGATATCAAGGGAGGGATCTAGTGATCGGACGCGTTGGATCAAGGCCAGTCAACTATCAAAAGCACCTAATACTCGGTTCGATGGAGACAACACGCGAATCGTGTACAACGTAACGTGCCTCAATCATAACTATATCGTCCTCTTACCGTGATTTGCCGCATCACCGGAGCGACAGTGTCAGCTCGTCCGAAAAGGATACACAACTTACTGCAGCAACCTGCAGGCCCGCTTGCCATATAGAAGAGTACGTCGAGATGTTGCATTATTCGGACACAGCAAGCACTTACATTTGTCCCTAGACTTTGGCGGTCTGGTCACCTGTCTGGCATTGGCAATTGTTGGGGGCGCTAGGCACACGCGGTGGTCAAGAAGTCCGAATCACTACCCACTGGGAAAGAAGGACGGAGTAACAAATATGCCCTAAACTGGATTAGACACCATGGTACTGCCCCCTCACGGACGCGGCTGCATAGAGGGGTGAGTAGAGAAGGCTCTATGAAGTTCAAGATGCACTTTTGTACTAGGAGATCTTCCGTTGGTTGACAGCTTAATCTAGGCTCAGCCGTTAGAGGGACTTGTAAATTATTTGCAATAACTGGTGTTCGGTAATAGAGAACATGAATATTCACAATGACTGGAGCAGATTATGGTAGCAGTTTTATGGTATGACATTACGGCTGTGTGAATAATACTATATGTGGATTTGGCTGGGGTGCACCCAACTTTGACGATGCCTCCTATCATTGTCATCAAATCGTAAGAGTAAATGCTGGTTTACGGGTAAGGGACCTCGTATCGCGGGTACTTACCGAAGCCATTCTTTTCACAGCAGACAGGCGTCTGTCACGCGTGTGGCTTAGCATGAGTGTTCATGATCAGCAACGAGCGTTGAAGTTCATGGGAAGAAAGATGACCTACCAAGCCGAGTCATCCATACGTTTGCATTGAAAGCCGACAAAGCCAGGGGGTATTGTGCGGTGAAATGGGACGCCAGGTGGAATTACGATGCTGGGTTCAAATATCTTGGCGTTCTTCAGGCTGTTGCAATATGGAGGGTATCCCGTAGGACAGCGAATCGTAGGAGGAGTCGGAGGAAGTGCAGCGGCAGCCAATGCGAGGGCCATGACGATAGTGACTAGTTTTCCACTGGCAAACATAATGGGGAAGCCTGAGGAGGTTTATGATGCTGGAGCAAATTCAGGAATCAGCTAGCAGAGCTCGTGCCGAGGACTGTGTTTTTGCATAGTGCCTTGGTGAGCGGACTATGCCATGTTAGTGGTGCTCTGGTTCGCCACACGGGGCCTAGTATTGAGGCATTGAGGAATAAGATAGTATTGTTGTGGAAGTATCGACAGATTTGCGTGCGGTGTGTGCTTACAGTTACTAGTAGCGAGGTTGAACGGTCCCTCCAGTTGCTCCCGACTCGTATTTCCTTTGAAGCTGTGTCACAGAGATCTCCGCGATGATCATACCAAACAACTGCAACTCACTCTCGAGTGGGGCCGAATTCACGTTTTCAACTTCACGGCCTCACACTCGCAGTCATACACATTGAATTCCCCTCCTTCTAGCCCTACGTCACTCATTCTTCCGAGCCCCCTTCCCACTCCTGCTAAGACGATGCATGAGCCGCTTTCGGCAGGCGAAGAATCGACTAGTACACCCTTCCATGGTCGGGCTGTGGCCGCTTGAACAACACTCGTGCTCCCTTTCATGTCAAGATCACGCCTGTGTGGAATGCTGATGAGATGTGGTTGATTGATCTGAGCGGAAGGATGGACGGTATGATTTGGACTCCCCGGAGTGCAGCAAGGTGAGGCCAATGAGCAATTGAGGAAGAATGTAACCGCTTATGAATGTGACTCAGCCAAGGGGAGGGGGAAGCGCACGAGGCTGTCGCCTAGCCACGGCCGTATCTCGACCCATGGATGGAGGGAATGTTGTGCAAGTGGAGTTTTCTGAGGTGATGCTGTCTCATGAAGCCAGTGCTTGGCGTAACTGACGAGTGATTTAGCAACTAGCAAAAATTGCGGATTATCATTGGCCATCTCGAGTACCCTCCCACAGACTTTCAGTAAGTCAACATCATTGTTCATGCCGAGAGGATACAAACGTGGCTTCATCTAATAAACTGTCCAGCTCTCCTCCCCGTCCAATCCCAGAGATTTTGGTGGGTATAACTCACACTGCTATCTCGTTTAAAGACTCACACGAGAAGGCTTATTGACGCTCTTTCCTTGACAGACGTCAACTACGAGAAGATTCAGCAAGGTTTGAAGGTCAAGCTCACCGTTGTCCACAATCATTGGAGCCTCCTGGAACGCATGGCTGAGTTATCGGATGCAGTGCACGATCTGAAGAAATCCACGTCAAGCTGTTGGCGTTGGGGGGGGGACGTGTCGCCTGGTGAAAGGAGCACGATATTATACTCAATGCCATGACGCAGTGGGCGGAAGACTTGTCTGTGCTTGCCCGAGACCGCAGGGAGTGTGGCAAGCACTGACAGAGTCGGTAACTTCCTGGACTTTCCGGGTCAAGGAAAGATAGGATGTATCATCAAGCATGGGGCGCTATTGGAACATTAATAATCTGTGTTATGTTCTCAAGGAAGTCGGTACCTCCATTAAGTTGTAGAGGTCCGCTATGGCTTCCCCTCAGATGGACAAAACTTTTTCCACGAGTAATATGCAGCGCCTGTGTTCGCCAGTTCTCTGTTCGATGAGGACCTAGAGCTGGAGAGGTGAGGGATAGGCGCATGATGATTTCGCAGTGATCAAGGTGTCGTTTTACGAGGTATCTCTTTTCTTTGACCAAGCGATTTAGATCAATAGATGTTCACTGATGTTAAGGGTCATCTTAGGGCCTCGCATGCCACTGTAGCGTGATGGAAGGGGCTGGCGGTCTCTTGCAAGAAAATGATCGATAGGTCAATAACGAATTTTGTAGTACAAGGGCTGCGCAACTTCCCGAGCTCGGGGATCTTTGCAGTCGCACAATGGCAGAAACTAAATCTTTCGAGGTTGCAAACTGGCATGGGAACTTGACCGGACGTAATAACGCAGCGTCGTCCAACAAAAAGGTTCGTGTCACGACATCCTCTTCCTCTAGAACGAGAATAATATTTTTGGGTTCAAGCTCATGAAGATGGCTAGCAGTAGTGGTCAGCGAGCCTCACAACCTGCACGCTCCATTAGTTCCTGAGGTCTTGACAGTGCCGATCACATCGACTTGAAGACCATGCCAGATTTGATGCATTGCTAGCCCTCCCGGTGCATGTAGGGTCCACAGTAGAGGGCCCAGTGTCAACCCGTCTTTGATGTTGAAGTCTTAGGTGCGTTCTGTTCAACTAATGTGTTCGGACGTTTTGTTTGCGACGTCGCGTAGGACTTTGAGAGACATGTACAAGAATGTTTTCGTGATGCGATGGCTCCATAATACCATGGTTGTATCTCACATGTCGGTGACTCTGTGCCTTGCTTTTTTCATCTAGTCTCTATGCTTTCCATGGCTCTAGGATTGTGAGCTTCGCATGAAGGAGGTGACTAGGTACGCTGAGGGCCATTTGACAGAAGATTATCTGACGGAACCTTCTTTCCCCTATGTTTCAGCTCATTTTTTCATTTTCGTAGTTTTCCGTTGGTTCCCAACACACTACATTTTCCAGCGAAGATAATGATGATACAACGTTGGGACCTCAATCTGGCGTCCATTTGACATACGTATACTGCACCCTGACACTTTTCCACTATATCACGCTTCCATTCGTCACGATCAAATTGGTTCTATTGCCGGCCGCTAGTAGGCTCGCTACTAAAAATTGATCTTCGAGCAGCACTTCGTCGGGGCGAGTGTCACTGGTTAAAACATAGATCTCAGCTACTAAGTCACGAATAGTCCAAGCCCGCAGTGGCTCACCATGTTGGATGATGGGAAAGACCAGCCTGATGCTACTAGGGAAAGGGAGCCGCGATACCGTACACCAATCCTGTGTGCATACGGAAGCACGAGGGCACCGTGATGGACTAATGATTTTGTGCAAGCTTCAACCAAGTTCCATTGGTGGTCGTACACCCACCCCAGCTTTCAACCATGTTATGTCTGCGAATCGTATTACCGAATATTACTATGCTGAGCCTTGGGGGAGCGGAGGCTCAAATAAATTTAGATCGTTGTAGGTTGTTGACGCTCGCTCAGACTCAACGGGCAGCACAGGATTTGCAACTGTTTCTTGTACTCAACGTTCAGATTCTAAGCTATCAAGCAAATTCCTTTAATCGTCACTATGCAGATCGACAATATCAGAGAAAAATTCGGGCGCTTCCGAGTCCTTGTCATCGGCCGGGCAAATGCTGGGAAGACGACACTTCTCAAGCAAATCTGTAACTCGACAGATGGTCCAGAGATCTATGATGGACATGGAAGAAAGGTGTGTTCGTATGTCAGCCTGGGGGTTTTTGATCTTGCTAATGCACTGATCATCTGTGATCAGGTTGATCTGGCCCAGATCGAAGGATCTGCGGAGGTGAGCACCAGGATTACCATCAACCTGCGTTGGCACGACCTCATACGCCCAAAGCGGGGAGAACACGACATCGAGAATGAGATGGTCTTTCAAAGCAATCCTGGATTTGTCTTTCATGACTCTCGTGGTTTCGAAGCTGGTGGTATAGATGAGTTTAACAAGATGAAGGATTTTGTTGCCGAGCGCACCAAGACGACATTGCTGAAGAAGCGTGTCCACGCTATTTGGTAAACAAACAGATTGTGGCCCAGCTACGGTGTACTAACTGCAAGATGGTGTCGAATAGGTACTGCATTCCTGCAGATCAGAAACACCGTGCCATCTTGGCTGCAGAAGAGAAGTTTTTTGATGAATGTGAAACAGGAAATAGTAAGATTTTGAATGTACTGGCTTTCTGACATTCATTAACCAGACAAAGTTCCTGTTGTGATTGTGTTTACAAAATGTGATGCATTTCGAGTGTTTGCAGCAGCAACCTTGACTGCAGAGGAAAAGGAACTCCCCCGAGAGAAGAGACTTGTGAAGGTAAATGAATATGCTGAAAGGATGCTGAAGAAGAGTACAAGTACAATTTGGGAAAGGTTGCAAAAATGCAAAAATGTACCAAAGGTGCATGCCAAAGTCAAGGGTGTGTATGGATATTATGAGATGTGTTGACTAAATGACATTTGTACAGACATGGACAAGTGCAGTAAAGGGTGCAAAATTGTATTGGAAGGGACTGTAGCTGCATTGAATGATGAAGCATTGGAAATGCTTTTGGTGACCACACAAAATGCAAACATCATGCTTTGTATTGAATGTGCTATAAATAGGTGAGTGACAAGGTATTGATGTTCATAAAGTTGAGTGGCAAGCATGGAGTACATTGATAGGATCCTGCTAAAATTGATCTCTGCAAAATTCCATAAAGTTGGATCATTTGATGAGAAGGATCAAGAGATGCTAATGAGAGGGATTGCTTCATGGTTTCCACATATGCAGGTATGGGTGATGCATATTATTTGTCACCATGTTGATTTGCTGTCATGTGAGTAGGTGAGCAATATAATATTATGATAGGGGTTGAGAGTGATGCTGATCTACCACCACCTTGTTCTCTTATTCATAGTCTGTAGGTGGTCTGCCTGTTGTTGGAGGTTTCAGAGTGATGTTGATCCATGTCCATATGTGGTGTCACCTTGTTCTCTCATTCATAGAGAGTAAGTGGTCTGACTGTTGTTGAAGGTCTCAGAGTGATGCTGATCCATGTCCTTCTCTGCTACCACCTTGTTCTGTCATTCATAGGGAGTAAGTGGTGTGACAGTTGTTAGAGGTCTCAGAGTGATGCTGATCCATGTCTATCTCTGCTGCCACCTTGTTCTCTCATTCATAGCAAGTAAGTTGTCTGACTATTGTTGGAGGTCACAGAGTGATGTTGATCCATGTCCTCTGCTGCCACCTTGTTCTCTCATTCATAGTATGTGAGTGGTCTGACTATTGTTGGAGGTCTCAGAGTGATGCTGATCCATGTCTATCTGTCTCCACTGCCACCTTGTTCTCTCATTCATAGCAAGTAAGTGGTCTGACTGTTGTTGGAGGTTTTAGAGTGATACTGATCCATGTCCATCTCTACCTTGTTCTCTTATTCATAGCAAGTAGGTAGTTGAACTATTGTTGGAGGTCTCAGAGGGATGCTGATCCATGTTCATCTCTGCTGCCACCTTGTTCTCACATTCATAGTATGTAGGTGGTCTGACTGTTGTTAGGGGTCTCAGAGTGATGGTCCATCTCTGCTGCCACCTTGTTCTCTCATTCATAGGGAGTTAGTGGTCTGACTGTTGATGGAGGTCTCAGAGTGATGCTGATCCATGTCCATCTCTGCTGCCATCTTGTTCTCTCATTCATAGCTTGTAAGTGGTCTGACTATTGTTGGAAGTCTCAGAGTGATGCTGATCCATGTCCATCCCTGCTACCACCTTGTTCTCTCACTCATAGCAAGTAAGTGATCTGACTATTGTTGGAGCTCTCAGAGTGATGCTAATTCATGTCTATCTCTGCTGCCATCTTGTTCCCTCATGCATAGCTTGTAAGTGGTCTGACTGTTGTTGGAGGTCTTAGAGGAATGCTAATCCATGTCTATCTTTGCTGCCACCTTGTTCTCTTATTCATAGACTGTAAGTGGTCTGACTGTTGTTGGAGGTCTCAGAGTGATACTGATCCATGTCCATCTCTGCTGCCACCATTTTCTCTCATTCATAGTATGTAAGTAGTCTGACTGTTCTTGAGGGTCTTACAGTGATGCTGATCCATGTCCATCTCTGTTGTCACTTTGTTCTTATTCATAGACTGTAAGTGGTCTGACTGTTGTTGGAGGTCTCAGAGTGATGCTGATTCATGTCCATCTCTACTGCTATCTTGTTCTCTCATTCATAGCAAGTAAGTGGTCTGACTGTTGTTAGAGGTTTTAGAGTGATGCTGATCCATGTCCATCTCTGCTGCCACCTTGTTCTCTCATTCATAGCTTGTAAGTGGTCTGACTGTTCTTAGAAATCTCAGACTGATGCTGATCCATGTCTATCTCTGCTACCACCATTTTCTCTCATGCATAGTCTGTAAGTGGTCTGACTATTGTTGGAGGTCTCAAAGTAATACTGATTCATGTTCATCTCTACTGCCATCTTGTTCTCTCATTCATAGCTTGTAAGTGGTCTGACTGTTGTTGGAGGTTTCAGAGTGATGCTGATCCATGTCCATCTCTGCTGCCACCCTGTTCTCTCATTCATAGGAAGTAAGTGGTCTGACTGTTATTGGAGGTTTCAGAATGATGCTGATTCATGTCTATCTCTGCTGTCACCTTGTTCTCTAATTCATAGGAAGTAAGTGGTCTGACTGTTGTTTGAGGTCTCAGAGCAATACTGATCCATGTCCATCTCTGCTGCCACCTTGTTTGCTCATTCATAGGAAGTAAGTGGTCTGACAGTTGTTGGAGGTCTCACAGTAATGCTGATTCATGTTCATCTCTGCTGCCACCTTGTTCTCTCATTCATAGCAAGTAAGTAGTCCAATTGCTGTTGGAGGTCTTAGAGTGATGCTGATCCATGGCTATCTCTGCTGCCATCTTGTCCTCTCATTCATAGGAAGTAGGTGGTCTGACTGTTATTGGAGGTCTCAGAGTAATGCTGATCTATGTCCATCTCTACTGCCACCTTGTTCTCTCATTCATAGACTGTAAGTGGTCTGACTGTTGTTGGAGGTCTCAGAGTGATGCTGATCCATGTCCATCTCTGCTGCTACCATTTTCTCTCATTCATAGGGAGTAAGTGGTCTGACTGTTGTTGGAGGTCTCAGAATGATGCTGATCCATGTCCATCTCTGCTGCCACTCTATTCTCTCATCCATAGCTTGTAAGTGGTCTGACTGTTGTTGGTGATCTCAGAGTGATGCTGATCTATGTTCATCTCTGCTGCCATCTTGTCCTTTCATTCATAGTATGTAAGTGGTCTAACTATTGTTGAAGGTCTCAGAGTGATGCTGATCCATATCCATCTCTGCTACCACCTTGTCCTCTCATTTATAGTATGTAAGTGGTCTGACTGTTGTTGGAGGTCTCAGAGTGATGCTGATTCATGTCCATCTCTGCTGTTATCTTGTCCTCTCATTCATAGCAAGTAAGTGATCTGACTGTTGTTGGAGGTCTCAGAGTGATGCTGATCCATGTTCATCTCTGCTGCTACCCTGGCCTCTCATTCATAGGGAGTAAGTGGTCTGACTGTTGTTGGAGGTCTCAGAGTGATAATGATCCATGTCTATCTTGGCTGCCACCTTGTCCTCTCATTCATAGGCAGTAAGTGGACTGACTGTTATGGGAGATTTCAGAGTGATGCTAATCCATGTCCATCTCTGCTGTCACCTTGTTCCCTCATTCATAGGGAGTAAGCAGACTGACTGTTGTTAGAGGTCTCAGAGTGATGCTGATCCATATCCATCTCTGCTGCCACCTTGTCCTCTCATGTATAGTATGTAAGTGGTCTAACTGTTGTTGGAAGTCTCAGAGTGATGCTGATCCATGTTTATCTCTGCTGCCACCTTATCCTCTTATTCATAGTATGTAAGTGGTCTGACTGTTCTTGGAGGTCTCAGAGTGGTTCTTATCCATGTCCATCTCTACTGCCACCTTGTTCTCTCATTCATAGTCTGTAAGTGGTCTGACTGTTGTTGAAAGTCTTAGAGTAGTGCTGATCCATGTCTATCTCTGCTACTACCTTGTTATCTCATCCATAGTATGTAAGTGGTCTCACTGTTATTGGGAGTCTCGGGGTGATGCTGATCCATGTCCATCTCTGCTGCCACCTTGTTCTCTCATTTATAGCAAGTAAGTTGTCTGACTGTTGTTAGAGGTTTCAGAGTAATGCTGATCCATCTTCATCTCTGCTGCCACCTTGTTCTCTCATTCATAGTCTGTAAGTGTCTGACTGTTGTTGGAGGTCTCAGAGTGATGTTGATCAATGTCCATCTCTGCTGCCACCTTGTCCTCTCATTCATAGGCTGTAAGTGGTCTGACTATTGTTGGAGGTCTCAGAGTGATGCTGATCCATGTCCATCTCTGCTGCTACCTTGTCCTCTAATTCATAGTATGTAAGTGGTCTGACTATTATTGGAGGTTTCAGAGTGATGCTGATCCATGTCCATCTCTGCTGTCACCTTGTTTTCTCATTCATAGTCTGTAAGTGGTCTGACTGTTGTTAGAGGTCTCAGAGTGATGCTGATCCATGTCTATCTCTGTTGCCATCTTGTTCTCTTATTCATAGGGAGTAAGTAGTCTGATTGTTGTTGGAGGTCTCAGAGTGATACTGATCCATGTCCATCTCTGCTGCCACCTTGTCCTCTCATTCAATAGACTGTAAGTGGTCTGACTATTGTTGAAGGTCTTAGAGTGATGCTGATCCATGTCCATCTCTACTGCCACCTGTCCCCTCATTCATAGTATGTAAGTGGTCTGACTGTTGTTGGAGGTCTCAGAGTAATACTGATTCATGTCCATCTTTGCTGCCACCTTGTCCTCTCATTCATAGTATGTAAGTGGTCTGACTGTTTTTGAAGGTCTCAGAGTGATGCTGATCCATCTCCATTTCTGTTGCCACCTTGTTCTCTCATTCATAGCTTGTAAGTGGTCTGACTGTTGTTAGCTCTCAGAGTGATGCTGATCCATGTTCATCTCTGCTGCCACCTTGTTCTCTCATTCATAGCAAGTAAATGGTCTAACTGTTGTTGGAGGTCTCAGAGTGATGCTAATCCATGTCCATCTCTACTGCCACCTTGTTCTCTCATTCATAGCAAGTAAGTGGTCCAACTATTGTTGCATGTCTCAGAGTGATATTCATCCATCATGTCCATCTCTGCTGCCATCTTATTCCCTCATTTGTAGGGAGTAAGTGATCTGACTGTTGTTGGAGGTCTCAGAGTGATACTGATCCATGTTCATCTCTGCTACCACCTTGTCCTCTCATTCATAGGAAGTAAGTAATCTCACTGTTGTTGAAGGTCTCAGAGTGATGCAGATCCATGTCCATCTCTGCTGCCACCTTGTTCTCTCATTCATAGACTGTAAGTGGTCTGATTATTGTTGGAGGTCTCAGAGTAACACTGATTCATGTCTATCTTTGCTGCCACCTTGTTCTCTCATTCATAGGCTGTAAGTGGTCTGACTGTTATTGAAGGTCTCAGAGTTATGCTGATCCATATCTATCTCTACTGCCACCTTGTCCTTTCATTCATAGACTGTAAGTGGTCTGACTGTTGTTGGCTGTCTCAGAATGATACTAATCCATGTCCATCTCTGCTACTACCTTGTTCTCTCATTTATAGCAAGCAAGTGGTCTGACTATTGTTGGAGGTCTTAGAGTGATGCTGATCCATGTCCATCTCTGCCACTACCTTATTCTCTCATTCATAGTATGTAAGTGGTCTGACTGTTGCTGGAGACCTCAGAGTGATGCTGATTCATGTCCATCTCTGCTGTCACCTTGTTCTCTCATTCATAGCTTGTAAGTAGTCTGACTGTTGTTAGAGGTTTCAGAGTGATGCTTATCCATGTCTATGTTTGCTGCCACCTTGTTCTCTCATTCATAGGGAGTAAGTGGTCTAACTGTTGTTGGAGGTCTCAGAGTGATGCTGATTCATGTCCATCTCTACTGCCACCTTGTTCTCTCATTCATAGCAAGTAAGTGGTCTGACTGTTGATGGATATCTCAGAGTAATGCTGATCCATGTCCATCTCTGCTGTCACTTTGTCTTCTCATTTATAGGAAGTAAGTTGTCTGACTATTGTTGAAGGTCTCAGTGATGCTGATCCCTGTCCATTTCTGCTACCACCTTGTTTTCCCATTCATAGGGAGTAGGTGGTCTGACTGTTGCTGGAGGCCTCAGACAGCGATGCTAATCTGTATCCATTTTTGCTGCCATCTTGTTCTTTCACCTATAGTTTGTGAGTAGTCTGTGTTTTAGTCATTCTGATCTGAGTCCATGTTTGCTGTCATTTTATTTTCTCTCAGGATGTAAGTTTCTCCCAAATACTTACATTTAAATTTCCTTCAACACTAACATTCCTCATTCATATCTCTCAGACAGTGAGTGCCAACTATGCTACTTGCATTTTGTGATGATCTTTTTTTCACAGGAGGTTTCCTATTTATTATTGTATTGAGATCAGCATCATCAAATTCCACACTTTTTTTCACAGTTATTAGATTCTGTAAAGGTTTGTTTATATCTATTTTTGTATTATGTGATTATTATTATTACCTATTAGAGTTCAGTTCAATCAAGTTCTGCAGTGCACTCAACACCCTCAAAATCATTGGTATGGATATAATTCCTATCTCAGGATATGTTCAAGTTGCCTCCCACATTTAGCTGCCATTGATTATCAAGCCATGGAAAAAAGCCCTTTTACTAGGCATTGGTCAGTCTCTATTAGTGTTTGATCCCAAGTTCTTCAATATATGTAGACTCTGCCATTATCATGGAGCACTCTTTTCATCTTCATCAGCAAGGTGATCAACAACCAATTGCAAAAGCTACTCAGCTGTATAAGACATCTGGGACATCTGCCCAAGTTCACCAAGCAGTTGCTGACCTGATCCCTCAATACAATCCCAAACATGAAGAGAGGATGAAAGAGTCCATCATGGAATTGATTTCAAACCATCTTATATGTGAGTCATCCATTTGGGTGGTAGTAATGATAGAAGAGGTTGATTAAAAAAACTGTAGCCAAGACCATCTCTCAGTGAAGTTCAGTGTCTTCAATGACTTGAATGTCTCAGTTTGGAAATTTAGAATAGAATGATGAACAGCAGTTGCAAATGTGACATGAAATGTTGACACCATTTGTGCTAATTGTTCATGACTGAGCATTCTAACACATGGACTGACTTTCAGCAACATCAACTCTAATACCTTGAATATTATAGTCTAAGTGAATATGTCTTTTAGAAAGGATTGATATAACACAAATTTGATATGATACAAAACCTATATGCACTTTGAAATTCATGAACCTTGCTACAATGGGCCATCATTGAAAAATACAATTGAAATTCCCAGTGACATGAGTACTACACTGGCATCAGCAGACCAAATCAGAAACACAGACTAAACCCTGACATTCCATATATTCACAACTTTCTGCATTATACTCAATAGAAGTTGGCCTAGTATTCACCTTCCCAGTGGTGCTGCCATGTGAGCCACTTTAACTGAGTCTTCAAGTCAGGTCATCCACCCACAGCCTGAGCTCGGGCCTGAGGGTATCATT
This sequence comes from Chiua aff. virens, assembly GCA_038094695.1. NCBI lineage: Eukaryota > Fungi > Basidiomycota > Agaricomycetes > Boletales > Boletaceae > Chiua > Chiua aff. virens. Next base: position 20,921 of record JBBPUM010000090.1, read on the forward strand.
GCACTCACCATCTAAGACAATGATGACGACTCAAAGGGTCTAGTACCTGTCCGAAATCCAGATCCGGTCCTATTCTGCGTCGCCAATGTGCCGTTACAACTCCCCCTGTCCACCAATGCATTATGACCTGCACCATCAATTCCATGATGGCAACTTGACCCGAGTCTGAACAGAAGCACCTGTACCAAAGGCGTGTTCAACAGCAACCCACATACCCCACACAGTACTAGCTAAGCCGCTGTTTCTGGACCACTTAGACACCTCGTGAAGCAATCAAACTGCCCGCACCTCCCAGTTCCGGGTCGCTGATGTTGGCCCGGCATTGCAGATTCGCATTATATGGAATGAACTATGTGGCATGCACGCTACGAACCTACACATAATGTCGTCATTACTCACTTTTAGTGTTGCTGCCTTGCGGTGTACGTTCATGGCCGTCTGATATTTATCGACTAAAATCTGGATCTTGATGGTAGTGGTTCCAATATTGACACCGCGCTTACGTGACATCCCGGATGGGATGATATTGCAGACGCAGTAGCGCATCATATCGGGATTCAAGCGATGGGAGTCCTCGCCGTCAACAGGATGGACAGTCCTTCAAACAGGGGCAATGCAACAGATGCACCTGAAGGCTTCTGTGATTCCCTTGAGCACGTATGCAATCCTTTGCTGATGTGCCGTCCAACGAGATTACAAGCTGGGTATGGAACCCAGGGGTCACCTACTCGCAGCTGACGGTGCGTATTCAGCCCACACATCGTCCCACTAGATACATTTTATTCGAGCAACACACCACATACCGAACACACGACAACGACACCATCTAAAACCACCTCCGCCCATACCCCGGATCCGATCCAAACCCACCCCACATTACCCCATGGTCCGCACTTCCAAACGCGCCCAACCCATGGTGGCGCCGTTGGCTGAAGCCATACACCCCGCCGACGCACACGCCCGCGATAAACATCAGCTTGACGAAAAAGGAGAGCCAGGAAGAACGTCCGTCTGGGCGACGCCCGCCACTAAAGAACCCGCCCGAGGAGAGTTTGTTGAGGGGGGCGCCCTGCGAGGAGAGGATCACGGACAAGGTCGTGATCGAGATGACACTGCGAGGGGTGAGTATGCGTGGACAGGACAGGCACGGACACGCACTCGTGGGTGTCAAAGACTTGGCCGGTCAGTGCGGACACGCCTAAAAAGGGCTGCGCAGGGAGCTTGAGCCCCTCGACGCGGAAACAGTCGGACCAGTCGTCCCCTAGTGTGTGTGAGACCGAACGAGACCGACAGGGCACGGTGGGTACGTACAGGCTCTGTAATGGATCTTGACCTAGCGAGGCGTCAGTCCAGCCATGAAACTACACGGGGAACGACTTACGTCGAGATAGCCATCCTTGATATATGTAATCCTCAACTTGGTAATCACGTTCGTACGTCGGACATCTGCCTGTCCAATCACTCAGAACTCGCACGCGCGTGTAGACAACAAAAGACGCACCGAGCACGCGCCGATACTATTCGCCTCGCCGTCATGGTCATGGTCATATGCCGTCTTACCATCACCAAGCATAGCCACGATCCTCGGGAACCCAAATGCATGTCGTGAATTAACGTATCTGTCCATCAAACCAGTTCACATCAACACCACGGACATGCTCAGACGACTTACGTGTCGATGAAGATACCCAACCCATCAAAGTTGTCTGTCGAACGAGCGGGATCGGCGCGAGGTACAGCAAAGAGCCCGCACAGACACACCTTGGTTCCCAAACACGGGTCCGGGTTACGTCCGCTCCCTCGTGAGCCAGATCGCCATCCCGTCCCTGTACAAATGTCCCGATTGACCATTGATTCAAGACAAAGGCACGCACGTCAGTACTGTATCGGAAGGACAAACACCAAACACGTGGCACCTTGAACTCGATCTCGACGACAAAGTTGGTCGTGCTGAGCGGGAGACGGGACCAGAGCCATCCCTGTATTGGACAAAACGTCAACGTCCTCGTGCACGTGGTGTCAGGTCGGCGGCATATACCATTTGGGACGAGACAGCACGGGTGAGTCGGATGTGTTTGTTGGTGTTCTGGCGAGATCAGTCACGGATTGGCCAGCACGTGCGGGAGACATACGATGTAAGGGTCTGCACCAAAGTCCCACCACATAGAAGGGTTTAGCACGTAGACGCTTGCTACCCACAGACACGTCCCGGTTTTGCAGGTCTTCATCAATGTAGGGCACATGTATCAAGTGTAGGTGGAGCGGGAACACGGAGAACTGACCCGCTCGATAGTTCTGTTAGCCACCTGGGCATCTGCAGCGGATGCACGCTTAAAAGAGAGAGAGAACAAAAGATAGATAGAACGCGGTAAAGCACCGCGTCATCAACAACATCTCAGTATCAACTCGAAAAATGAACGGACGGAGGTCAAAAAGAATTAGGGCTGGTTTCCCACACGTGTGAATAGACAAGTCCTACTATTCGTCCGTGCAGAATAACAAAAGTAGTATCGACATGTCCCAACAGGCAGGCCAACATCGTCTCCAAGGCAGCGCCGTCGATGATTATAGTAACAGCAGGATCTCACGTCTTCCCAACTCACGCGGGTAGCTCAAACTTCTGTCCTTGCAACACCCTGTACACATGCACGCCATGAGTACAGACCTAGACGACAACCGAGAAGACTTACTTTGCGAAAATAATGTCGTCATTACTCACTTTTAGTGTTGCCGCCTTGCGGTGTACATCCGTGGCCGTGATATTTATCGACTAAAATCCGGATTTCGGTGCCAGTGGTGATGGATCCAATATATTGACAGCGTGCTTACGTGACATCCCGGGACAATGATCTTGCAGACGCAGTAGCGCAGCATATCGGGATTCAAGCGATGAGTGTCCTCGTCATCAACAGAATGGGCAGTGCTTCAAGCAAAGGCGATGCAACAGATGCATCTGAAGGCTGCTGTGATTCCCTTGGCTCAGCACGTATGCAATCCTTTGCTGACGTGCCGTCCAACGAGGTTACAAGCTGGCCATGGGTATGGAACCCAGGGATCACCTACTTGCAGTTGACAGTGCGCATTCAGCCCACACATCGTCGCACTAGATACATTTTATTCGAGCAACGCACCACATACCGAACAAGCGACACCATCTAAAACCGCCTCCGCCCATAGCCCCCATCCGACCCAAACCCACCCCACGTTACCCCATGGTCCGCACCCCCAAACGCGTCCAACCCATGGTGGTGTCGTTGACTGCGCAGCTGGTACGCCTTGAAGCCATACACCCCGCCGACGCACACGCCCGCGATAAACATTAGCTTGACGAAAAAGGACAGCCAGGAAGAACGTCCATCCGGGCGACGCCCGGCACTAAAGAACCCGCCCGAGGAGAGCTTGTTGAGGGGCGCATCCTGCGAGGAGAGGATCGCAGACGAGGTCGTGATCGAGATGACGCTGCAGGGGGTGAGTATGCATCGGACAGGACGGAGACAAACACGCACTTGTGGGTATCAAAGACTTGGCCGGTCAGTGCGGACACGCCTAAAAAGGGTTGTGCAGGGAGCTTGAGCCCTTCGACGCGGAAACAGTCGGACCAGTCGTCCCCTAGCATGTGTGAGACCGAACGAGACCGACAGGGCACGGTGGGTACGTACAGGCTCTGTAATGGACCTTGACCTAGCGACGCATAAGTCCAGCCATAGAGCCACACGGAGGTCCACTTACGTCGAGATAGCCGTCCCTAATATATGCAATCCGCAATTTGCTGATCACGTTCGTGCGTCGGATATTTGCCTATCCGACCACTCAGAACTCGAAAAGCGTATATAGATAACAAAAGACGTACCGAACATACCCCAATACTATTCGCCTCGCCATCATGGTCATGGTCATATGCCGTCTAACCATTGCCAAGCATGACCACGATCCTCGGGAACTCAAACGCACGCCGCGAATTGGCGTACCTGTCCATCAAACCAATTCACATTGTGCCATGGACGCACCCAGAGGAATTACGTGTCGATAAAGATACCCAACCCGTCAAGGCTGTCTGTCAAATGAGCGTGATTGGTGCGAGGTGCATAAAGAGTCTGCACTGACGCACCTTGATTCCCAAACACGGGCCCGGGCTGCGTCTGCTCCTTCGTGAGCCAGATTGTCATCCCGTCCCCGTACAGATGACCGGATTGGCCATTGATCTAAGACAAGGCACGCGCGTCAGTACCGTGTTGAGAAGATAAACATTAAACACGCGGTACCTTGAACTCGATCTCACGATAAATTTAGTCGTGCTCAGCGGGAGACGGGACCAGAGCCATCCCTGTATTGGACCAACGTCAGCGTCCTCGTGCACGTGGTGTCAGTTGGGGCATACCATTTGTGACGGGACGGCGTGGGTGAGTGGGATGTGTTTACTGGTGTTCTGGGCGAGATCAGTCGAGGATTGGCTATACGTGCGGAGACGTCCGACGTAAGCGTTTGCGCCAAAGTCCCACCTGCACTGCATATAAGGGTTCAGCCCATGGACACTCGCTACCCACAAACACGCACCGGTTTCGCGGGTCTTCGTCAATGTAGGGCGCATGTATCGAGTGGGTGCATAATTAGGCGGTCTGCGATAGAGCAGGCGAGTGTCAGTGTAGGTGGAACGGGAACACGGAGGACTGACCCGCTCGACAGTTCTGTTAGCCACCTCATCTGCAGCCGACGCGTGGGGCAGCACGCTTGAAGAGAGAGAATAAGAGAGAAATAGAACGCGGTAAAGTGAGCCTTGAAGGGTAAGAAGAGATCCATGGACCCAGCTGTCATCATCAGGAAGGGGATCGTGTAAGTGCGGAACAGTGGTACCAAACAAATATGATGACAAAGATTGCCTTTCGTGACCCAACGCTGCTCGTTTCGGTCGTTCGTTGCCCCCTCTAGCTTGCCAATTGAGACGTACCAAAATCGTTTCTGTCCTCAAGTCTCAAGCATACCAGCAAAGTCCGGACATGGGTGAACCTGACACAGTCCCTCGTCGCATCGCTGAATCTTATCGGGTCTAGTGCAGGATTTGGGCACGTCTCTTGAACCCGCCATCTCCACAAAACAAGATCTCGACATTATCATACTACCGGCTTCTTGTTGGATGTACCCACAGTCGTACGTGCGTGCGTCGGCCTATGTACTCGCTAGTCATTTAGTGGTCGCATGCTTCATTCTTTTGCGACCCTACTCCGTTGATACTAGCACTGGTCTTACAGCTCAATCCCAAAGTGGAGGTTCTCAGTGCTCAGTCCAAGCTTGTTTGGACGACTGGTGAAGTTGCAGTGCGGTACAAATGAGGTATGATCCTCAATGTTTTTACGTTATCTTCGGCCCATTCCTTACCTTTGTGGGCGATCCTGGATTTCAGCACTGGGACAAACCATTGATTGACTATCTCATCCCATCTGTCATATCCTCTGGTACCGCGTGAGGTGTATAAAAATGTTGCTATATCAATCGGTTGGATCAGTCTCGTGCGTCTGGCCTTCGTCGCACTTCGTCTGCTAAAGTTCCCCAAAACATGGCGCGAAATTCTTTGCGGCATCCGTGAAAAGGAGGAGACAGACTTTGCTTTCCGTGGTTTCTGCGTGTTCGTGAAGACAAATCCTGTTGGTATCATCTCGGTGCAGCGATCTTGATTTACCCCCCAGTCGCAAACACTGACAGTGCCTCATGATACTTGCAGAGTCTAATTTCGTTCTATGGAACCATCGTCTAATGGAGTGATCCTTCCCCCGAGTTTGACAAGATGTTCCGAGAGCCTTGACAGGAGTTCGGGACCGCACTCCCTGCGTGTGGTGGGCACTGATACCTGCTTTAACCCCGGTCATGCTAGAGAACCTGACGGTACGGTATGGTTCGTAAATGGATTCATGCTGCCTATGTTCCCTGATCCTCCTATCTCACACGATCTCATAATGACTTGCGTACGTGGAACGGTGAAATCCTTGTATTTTGTGTAACCTGTTGTTTCTTAGTTGAAACCTGTGTCTCTTTCTCTCGTTTTCTATTGCTAGTTTGAATTCTTTGCCTCGCCTTCGATGGATTGTTCGTGTATGTTTTCAACTTGAGTTACAAAAAGCCTGCTTCAACCTCTGAGCTTGGCCAGATTCGAACTGGTATCTCGACATTATTGGAGCTTATGTCTAAATGGTACACATTATGACGAAGGTGGAAGCGCTACCCCTGCGAGGTGCGTCGAGTTGCTCTGCTTGTCTACCATTATCCGTGCCAGTGGTAGTCTTTTTACGAAGTTGTAAAGAGCCTATCTTAGGCTCGGTCCTTGGTCAGATTATTTACACTTTTGCATAAAATCTTGTTGACATGCCCTCCTACCCTTTAGAAGTACTTCGTAGGTCCAGCTTGAACGTGCAGGCGGCCAAGATGTCTCCAATGCCAGATCATGTAGAACGGATTGGGACCCTATTCATGGTTGTGAGCATACATGGCAAAACCGGCTCAACGAGGGTTCTCGGCCGACGACTGGGTCGCGACGGACACGGACGAAACGCGGTTCCAGGTGAGTAGGTTCTCATCACAGCCCTCGCCGCTGCTTGGTTTATTCCCGTCCGCCAGGTTCTGCCCATACCCTGAATGCACAGACCATCGTGAACCCCCAGTGGTGACTGGGACGCGACAGCCCAGAGCGCCAACAAATGGGAGATAGCTCGGATATGGGTAGGAGGGCGATGTATGAGAGAGGTTCAAAACATGCAGGCGGTACGTCTTTCCAGACTTGTTTGAATATTGAATATCGGAGGAGGGATCTGGCGTTCAGGCACGTCATGTCAAGGCCAGAAGATTAGCAAAAGCTGCTACTCGGCTCGATGGAAACAACGTACAAAGGGCCAGGGTGCGACGTAACACACCTCGATTGCGACTGTGTCGTCCTCTCATTGTGATCTGTTGCATCACCGGAGCAACAGTATCATTACTACATAGGAGAGTACGTCGACATGTTCCATCATTCAGATACGACATAACAGACACTTACATTTTTCCCTATGCTTGGTGGTCTGGTCGCCGCCTAAGTTGGTGCGCCATTATGTACCGCAAGTCCTTCCGTCTGTTGACATCGACTTGTAAATTACTTGCAATAGCTGGTGATTAGCAACAAGAGAATATAGATATCCGCAATGACCAGAGCATGTTGTCGCAGAAGTTTTATGAAGGGAATTATGGCTGTATAAATAATACTATAAAAAGTTATGGGGGCAGAACAACCAGGTTCCCCTGCTATCCCAGAGTCGAATTAATGTCTATTCCTTCAGCTGGACGCCGTGCTCACTAATGTCTGTAACTGACACGTCGTTACTCTCAATCATCAAACACTAGAGTCTGAATGCGTACCGACAAGATCGAAACAAGTTAATGCGCGAGTTTGGCTGGGGTGCACCCGACCTTGGCGATGCCTCCTACCATAAAACAACAATAGTAAGAACGGCAACAGAGAAGTGGCCTTGGTATCATTGACACTTACCAAAGCCCTTCTTTTCACAGCAGACAGGTGTTTTGTCACGCGTGTGGCTATAAACATCCATGATCGGCAACGAGCATCGAAACCCATGGGAGAAAAATGACCTACCATGCTATGGTATCCATACATTTGCATTGAAAGCCGACAAGGCCAGGGGGTATCGCACACCGAAAGTGGACGCCGGGTGGGATCACGATGCCGGGTTCAAAGACCTTGGCGTTCTTCAGGTTGTCGCAACAAAGGGGGTACCCAGTGGGACAGCGAGCCGCAGGATGACTTGTAGGAGCGCCGTGGCAGCCGATGCGAGGGCCATGATGATGGTGGCTAGTTTTCCGAGCATGATGTGGAGGTCTGAGGAGGTTTATGATACTAGAGCAGATTCAGTTAGCTGAGTTTGTGCCAACCACCGCATTTATGCATATAGTCCCTTGGTGAGCGGACTGTAGTATTTTGGACCATGGTACTCAGTACTCATTCACAGCACGGGGCCCTATAGTGTTGAGGAATAGAACAGCATTGCCGTAAATCTCGATGGTGTGCTCACAGTTACCAGTAGCGAGGCTGAACGCCAGCGAGGTTTTGGGAGATATGTACCATGCCAGTGGGTGCCGAACAATGCCTGTTTCTCAGTTCGCAGGCATGACCTGAAAGGTCCCTCCAGACTGCCTCGCGATGACAACAAGGAAGAGGAGGCACCCGCAATCAATTGGTTCTGTGTCACGGCAGTTTCCGCAAGCACACCAAACAACTGCAACTCGCGCTCGAGCGCATCTGCATCAACCGGGGCCGGATTAATATTCACGCTTTCAACTTCACGGTCTCGCACTCCGAGTCGCAGTCATACACATCAAATTCCCCTCCTTTTAGCCTTACGTCACTCATTCTTCCCCTTCCCACTCCTGCTCAGACGATGCATGAGCCGCTTTCGGCGGGCGAAGAATCTACTAGTACATCCTTCCATGGTCGGACCATGACCGCTTGAACAACCCCCGCTACAAATGGTGCTCCCTTCCATGTTAAGGTTACGCCTGTACGAAATGCAGACAAGATGAAGTGGTTGATCAATCTGAGCGGATGGATGGACGGTATGATTTGGACTCCCCGGAGTACAGCGAGGTGAGGCCAATGAGCAATTGAGGAAGAATGTAACCGCTTACGAATGTGACTCGGCCAAGGGGAGGGGGAAGTGCACGAGGCCGTCGTCTAGCCGCAGCCGTATCTCGACCCATGGATGGAGGGAATGTTGTGCAAGTGGAGTTCTCTGGGGTGATCTGTCTCATGAAGTCAGTGTTCGGCATAACTGACGGGTGATTTAGCATCTAGAAAAAATTGCGGATGTCGGCCATCTCGAGCACCCTTCCACATTCGGTAAGTCAACATCATTGTTCACGCCAAGATACAAACACGGCTTCATCTAATGAACTATCCAGCTCTCATCCCCGTCCAATCCCAGAGATTTTGGTGGGTACAACTCACACTCTATCTTGTTTAGAGACTCACCCAAGAAGGCTCATTGACGCCCTTTCCTTGATGGACGTCAACTCCGAGCAGATTCAGCAGGGTTTGAAGGCCAAGCTCACTGTTGTCCCCAATCATTGGAGCCTCCTGGATTGCGTGGCTAAGCTATCGGACGCAGCGCACGATCTGAAGAATCTGGGTCAAAGCTGTTGGCGTTGGAGGGGGAACGTGTCGCCTGGAGAAAGGAACGCAATATTACACTCAACTTGAATGCCATGACTCAGTGGGCGTAAGACTTGTCTGTACTTGCCTGAAACCGCGGGGAGTGCAGCAAGCACTGGCAGAGCGGGTAACTTCCTGAACTTTCCGGGTCAAGGAAAAGGTAGGATCTATCATCGAGCATGGGGCGCCATTGCAAAATTGATAATCTGTGTTATGTTCTCAAGAAAGTTGGTACCTCCTTTGAGTCCCAGAGGTCCGCTATGGCTTCCCCTCAAATGGACAAAACTTCTTCCACGAACAATATGCAGCGCCTGTGTTCTCTGTTCGGTGAGGACCTAGAGCTGGAGAGAGGGTGAAGGATAGGCGCATGATGATTTTTCAGTAATCAAGGTATCGTTTTACGAGGTATCTCTTTTCTTTGACCAAGTGATTTAGATCAATAGACGCTCACTGATGTTAAGGGTCATCATAATCTTATGGCCTCGCATGTCACCGTTGCGTGATGGAAAGGGCTGGCAGTCTCTTGCAAGGAAAGGATCGACAGCTCAATGACGAATTTTGTATCTACAAGAGCTGTGCAACTTCCTGAGCTCAGGGATTTTCGCAGTCGCACGATAGCGGAAACCAAATCTTTCGAGGTTGCAACATGGGAAATCGACCGAACGTAACAATGCAGCGTCGTCCAACAAAAAAAAGTTCGTGCCACGACATCCTCTTCCTCTAGAATGAGAATAAATTTTTTGGGTTCAAGCTCTTAGAGCTTATCAAGATGGCCAGCAGCAGTGGTCAGCGAACCTTGCAACCTACACGCTCCATTAGTTCCCGAAGTCTTGACAGTGCCAATCACATTGATTTGAAGACCATGCCAGATTTGGTGCATTGCCAGCTCTTCCGAGTGCATGTGAGGTCTGCAGTAGAGGGCCCAGTGTCAACTCGTCCTTGATGTTGAAGTCTTACGTGCGTTCTGTTTAACTATTGTGTTTGGACATTTTGTTTGCGACGTTGTGTAGGACTTTGAGAGACATGTACAAGAATGTTTTCGTGATGCGATGACACCATAATACCATGGTCGTATCTCACATGTCGGTGACTTTGTGCCTTGCTTTTTTCATCTAGTCTCTATGCTTTCCATGGTCCTAGGATTGTGAGCTTCGCATGAAGGAGGTGACTAGGCACGCTGAGAGCCATTTGACAGCAGATTATCTGACGGAATCTTCTTTCCTCTATGTTTCAGTTCATTTGGTTTCATTTTCGCAGTTTTCCGTCGGTTCCCAACACCCTACATTTTCCAGCGAAGATAATGATGATGCAACGTTGAGGACCTCAATCCTGGCGTCCGTTTGATGCACGTATACTGCACCCCGACACTTTCCCCTACATCACGCTTCCATCTACTGTGGTCGAGTTGGTTCTATTGCCGGCCGCTAGTAGGCTCGCTACTCAAAATGGTCGAGCAGCACTTCGTCGGGGCAAGTGTCGTTGGTTATTTGATTGGATTAGGAGCCTGGTTAATACATGGATCTCAACTAACTGTCATGAACAGTCCAAGCCCGCAGTGGCCCACTGTGTTAGATGATGGGAAAGACTAGTCTGATGTTACCAGGGAAAGGGAGCCGCGATACCGTACACCAACGGCCCTGTGCGCATACGAAAGCACAGGGCACTATGACAGACTAACGAATTTGTGCAAGGTTCAATCAAGTTCCGTTGATAGTCATACACCCACTCCAGCTTTCAACCATGTTGTGTTTGCGAATTGTATTACCGAATATTAATCACTATGCTGAGCCTTGGGGAGCGGAGGCTCAAATAAATTTAGATCGTTGTAGGTTGTTGACGCTCACTCAGACTCAACGGGCAGCGCAGAATTTGCAACTGTTTCTTGTACTCAACGTTCAACACCAACGCTATCAAGCAAACTCCTTTAATCGTCACTATGCAGATCGACAATATCAGAGAGAAATTCGGGCGCTTCCGAGTCCTTGTCATCGGCCGGGCAAACGCTGGGAAAACGACACTTCTGAAGCAAATCTGTAACTCGACAGAGGGTCCAGAGATCTATGATGGAGAGGGAGAAAAGGTGCGTTTGTATGTCAGCCTGGGGGTTTTTGATCTCGCTAATGCACTGATCGTCTGCGATCAGGTTGATCTGGCACAGATCGAAGGATCTGCGGAGGTGAGCACCGGGATTACCATCGACCTGCGTTGGCACAACCTCATACGTCCAAAGCGGGGAGAACACGACATCGAGAATGAGATGGTCTTTCGAAGCAATCCTGGATTTGTCTTTCATGACTCTCGTGGTTTCGAAGCTGGTGGTGTAGACGAGTTTAACAAGATGAAGGATTTTGTTGCCGAGCGCGCCAAGACGACATTGCTGAAGAAGCGTGTCCACGCTATTTGGTAAACAAACAGATTGCCAGCTACAGTGTACTAACTGCGAGATGTTGTCAAATAGGTACTGTATTCCTGCGGATCAAAAACACCGTGCCATCTTGGCTGCAGAAGAGAAGTTTTTTGATGAATGTGAAACAGGAGATGGTGAGATGTTGAATATGCTTGCTTTCCAACATTCATTAACCAGACAAAGTTCCTGTTGTGATTGTGTTTACAAAATGTGATGCATTCCGAGTGTTTGCAGCAGCAACCTTGACTGCAAAGGAAAAGGGACTCCCCCAAGAAGAGAGACTTGTGAAGATAAATGAATATGCTGAAATGATGTTGAAGGAGAGTACAAGTACAATTTGGGAAAGGTTGCAAAAATGCAAAAATGCACCAAAGGTGCATGTCAAAGTCAAAGGTGTGTATGGATATCATGTGATGTGTTGACTAGTATATGACATTTGTACAGAGATGGACAGGCATAGTGAAGGGTGCAAAATTGTATTGGAAGGGACTGTGGCTGCATTGAATGATGAAGCTTTGGAAATGCTTTTGGTGACCACACAAAATGCAAACATCATGCTTTGCATTGAATGTGCTATAAATAGGTAAGTGACAAAGTGTTAATGTTCATAAAGTTGAGTGGCAAACATGGAGTACATTGATAGGATTCTGCTAAAATTGATCTCTGCAAAATTCCATGCAGTTGGATCATTTAATGACAAGGATCAAGAGATGCTAATGGAGGGAATTGCTTCATGGTTTCCACATATGCAGGTATGGGCAATGAATATCATTTGTCACCAAGCTGATTTGCTGTCATGTGAGTAGGTGAGCAATATGATATTGTCAGAGGGACTCAGAGTGATGCTGATCCATGTCCATCTCTGCTGCCACCTTGTTCTCTCATTCATAGCTTGTAAGTGGTCTGACTGTTGTTGGAGGTCTCAGAGTGATGCTGATCCATGTCCATCTCTGCTGCCACCTTGTTCTCTCATTCATAGCGAGTAAGTGGTCTGACTGTTGTTGGAGGTCTCAGAGTGATGCTGATCCATGT
>JBBPUM010000091.1:0-33447 GCA_038094695.1 Chiua aff. virens
GCGGGTCGTCGTCGTCGGTGTCAGCGGCGGCGAAAATGGCCGAAAAACCGGTCGGAACTCCGGGGAGCAAAAATCAACAATTATGATAGCGTGACCCGTGTGACCTTATGCTACTCACCACTACCAGCAACTACACTAGTACTTGTGACACTTCTGTCACAACCCCACCTATGGATGAATGACTAAGCACCGCACCTCGGTTTCCTGCCACGCAAAGCGAGAGTGAGATCTGACAGGGCTGGAATTCGAAGCCTATTTCTCATTCTTTTCTGCATACAGGGACACGAACAAACATGATCTACCCCTTAGTATAGGGAGTTATTGGAGGTCCAAAGAAAGCTCTTCGTGTATGCACAGTCTAGGATGGTGTGATGGTGCGTCAACTTCTGGGTCTCAACTTGACGTGCCAATGATTTTCCAGGTCAACGCGAACCAAATCTTAGAGGTGTCAAGACTCCACCGTCAGTTTTCAACCAGATACACCTGGCTACTTGATTCAATTCATGAAAGTGGTCACGGCATAATGCTACGTCTGCCTGGAAACCCCGCCCGAGGACCAACTTGTGACTTATTATGTGAAGTGGATCCGCTTGTCAACATTGTGGACACTTCCCGCTGTGCACTTGAGCCAGTGGGGGCTACAGTAGACTTTTTCATAATGCATACGTGCTGAGGTGACTTTCCACCCATGCAGAACGACATCTATGCGGGTCCAAAAGCGTGACATAATGTAACATAATGTGACGCGTGTGACATCGACGTCAAATCTACTGCTTCCAACTGTCGCACATCACCCCGACACCCCGAATTGTCTCACAATCTCTAAAGAAGTGTCAGCACCACTCCGAGCGATGCAGGCCATCTCCAGCTTCTCGCACAGCTGAATAATCTCTAAACGAGAGACTGGGGTGCTAACAGGCAAGTCATCCTCATCATCAGACTCGACCTCGATAATCTCTCCACGTTCGACAGCCATTTGGTGGCGGACAGCGGCAACAATTGCCGCCTCATCTTTGAATTGATACATTGGCTCGCCAACTTCATTTTCTTCTTTTGGTGACAGGATCTCGTCGATGGTCAATGGTACGCCGAAAATGTGGTTGTGATCCTTCAATTCCTTGATAGAATCCATTAGATCTTTCTCGACGGTGATAAGTTGTAATGGTTTTGCAGGGATCTTGATTGTAAGCCCGGTGCGATGCGTTGCGGCTGCCGCGAGCTTCTCAACTGCCTCGGTTGCTTGCAACACGTCGCCTTCAGCATCCATGACGGCCTTGAGAGCAGCTCGCCAATGCTCGTCTGTATAGGATTCGCCAAGAAGCACTTGAAGCTGATTTTCAGCTGCGGGGAGTGTTGTGGTGGCATCCATGGCAAAGCTGCGAATAATGGCCCAGGCATGAGGATTAGCGTGGACTGGATGCGATAGTGGCGCCCCGGTGGCTGCCTGAATTTGGGTATGATTCCAGCAGTGCTTGATGGCCTGGGGTTCGACTCCATCCCAAGCCTCTTTTGCCATAAGCGTGGCCTCACGAAGGTTAATTTTGTAGATCTCTGCTTCACCCGCTGCATCCAAGTCAATCGCACACTTAGAGAAGGCTTGGCGGCACAATCCCTTGAAGCATCGGATGACACCAGCATCGAGCGGCTGGATGAATGAAGTCATCTTTGGCTCAAAGAATTCGAGCTGGATGTGACGTGGCTTGTATACAATCAAGTGACCGGCAAAGTTATCGACAAGAAGGCAGATGAAGTGTCTCTGAGCACCCATCTTGAGATCGAGAATTTTAACCCATCTAGTAGATGTTGAATGAGTAACAAATACTTGGATTTTAGCTGCAATACTCACTCTTCAAACAGTTCCATTGTCATCCATGCATTTTTGTTGTTGCGATAATGATAGCCAAATGCTTGTGGTGACTTGTAATCAAAAGTCTTTGGTTTCTTTGACCAGCCAATGTAGAACAGGGGGAGTTTCTTACTTCCATCTGTGTTTGCCACCAGTCCAAGGGTGATCTGGAACTTCTGCTTCTTGTTGCCACTCATCTGTCTTGTTGAAAGACCTTGATCAGGTGTGCTATCACCATTGATATCAGTTGACAGTGTAAATAAGACCTAAACCAAGTTATGCACAATGCAAAAAGACTGGTCTCATCAAAGTTAAAGTGATCCTTGACTGGAAATGTTGACAGAAGCTTCTGTAGTTGCATGTGCTCTGCTGCAACAGCTTCAGTGTCCACTGATCCAGCCTCACCATGCCTCTGGTACTCTTTGATATGGTACACTTTGCAGAATGGGGCAATCCATCCATTGCCATCAAATCTCCTTTGTTTTTCATGTAGCATTGGTCCATTAACTGCTTTACCTTTTTCCTCCATAGACCTCACCCAAAGGATCAAAGCTTTCTCTACTACCTCCAGACTTGTGACAATGCAAGAATGTTTTCCTGATAGTGCATTTGGGGTAAGATTCAACATGCTTTTCCAATTCAGGCTGGTCCTTTAGTTTCCATGATAAGGTTGACTGAGTGAATTCCAGTGTGCCTGTTTGCAAGGTTCTAAAGTGCTTGACAACCTGGCTTTGGGAAGCATGTGGATGAGAATCAATGAATGCAAAGACAGTGAGTCAATCATGCAATGTCAAATTTTCATATTTTCCAGACTTGACTGGCTTTGCTAAAGTGGCAGGAGCATTCTGACCACCACTGGCAGAGGCTGCATTGGGATGTGGCTACTTTTGATTGTATGATCCTGGCTTAGGTCATAGTTAGCAAGTTAGTGGATCTGCCTGAGGCATGACTTTGATGGCTTAGATGTAGGATGAGTGTAGAAAGTTTGATTTTTATCACCATGGCTCCATTTGACTTCATATGATGGCAGTGACTGGCAGGAATGCTGCACATGGGTTATATTAAGTAGCAATACTGTTAAAGTCAAGCCACCATTCTTCAGGTCACCAAGTTCTGACTGGGACTGATCCAGACCCTTTAGCATTCCAATCATTCAGTTCTGTGCAAAATTACCATGTCATCTTGCATATTTTGAGTCTCAAGGCTATGAAGTATTCCTTATGCAAGAATTTACCATTTCTCCCACACTCTGCTATGGTGGAACACTGTTAGGGGTGTTATTCGAGGGGCAGTAACTCCGAGTCTTGGAGTTACTCGGGGTCGGACAGGCGTCGGCTTCAACTTATGTGTTGCGCCCTTGTTGTAAGTCTTGCCTTAGTATTTGCGGGGATCGGGGTTCGGAGTTAGACTTAACACTTAGTAGTGAAGTCGAGTAAGAGTAAGAGTAAAGATAGACCATCGAGGTCTTGGAGGTCGGAGGTCAGAGTTGATCGGGAGTGATCGAGAGGATAAAACTAATATTCAGACTAAAGAATACAGAGGCAGAGTACGGGAGTTTATATACGGGAGTCGAGTGCGGATTAGTAAATGGAGCAGTGTGGATTTGTAAGTATGAGTAAGATGGGAAATCGGGAGAGACATAACCAGAGTGAAAACGGGACAGGAACATAGCCGGAGCTGTGCTCGTAAGCAAGACACAGGTATAGTACAGAATGAAGACTAATACTAAAAGGGAATAACGCTGGAGTAACCGGAGTTGTAAGTCCGAGATGGTGCGGAGTAGAATCTAAGAGGAACGAGATGAAGATGTGCGGAGATGATCAGAGATGGAAGTCCAGGATATGACAGTATCCCCCTCTTAGGCCTGAACCCATGAAGGCCACAAAAGGAAACAATACTTATCAAAGCGGGAATCAGTGAACAATAGTGTGGTTGCGCGGAGTTAGTTTGGGACTCCGATGTGGAACCATATATAAGTCCGGGTGGGCGCTCCTCGACTTCGTTAACTTCTCTTTTCTTTAAAAAATGTCTAACTTCGACGACATCAACAATTGGTCCGATGAACGCCTCAAGGAGGGTGACGACGACAGCGACGAGCTGTTTGCAGTGAAGGTGGCGGAGAGGCGGCGTTGGGTGAAAGCGCGGAGGGAAGCGGAGGAGCGGAGGAAGGCGGAGGAGGAAGCCAAGAGAAAGGCAGAGGAGGAGGAAAGGGTTCGAAGGGCAGAGGAAGCGAGGAAGGCCGCGGAGGAGAGGCGGTTGAAGGAGGCCGAGGAGGCGGCCAAGAAACGGGTGAGTAACAAGTACAATCACTCACTGCGGAGCTGACAGAGGTGCTAGGCCGAGGAGGTCCGAGCGGAGCAAAGCGCTCCAAGGCCCAAGCCCAGGCCCAAGGTCAAGGGCAAGGTGAAGGCACAGGATCCATGCACAAGGTGCATCGCGGCAGGAGTGGATTGCGAGCCCGGAGAAGGGAAGAAGGGAAGGGCGTGCGCAGCTTGCCAGCAGGGCAAGCACAAGTGTGAGCAGCCCGGGGAGGAGACGGAGAAGAAGTGGAGGAAGAGGACGGAGGACGACGCGGGGCCAAAGAGGAAGAAGGCCAGGTCCAAGTCGGTGGAAATCATCGAGGTGCGGATGAGCAGGGAACGGAGCAGCGCGGGGTCGAGCGGAGCCGGGGACTCGGAGGTGGCGGCTGCCTTAAGGCAGATCGCCAAAATCTTCGAGTCCCAGTCCAGGAAACTGGGCTGGCTGACTCACCAGATGGAGAGGGTAGCGGATGGCTTCGAGGAACTGGTGTTCCTGAAGGGATCAGGGTGGGGTCCAGAGTCGGAGGAGGAAGAAGAGTTGGACGATGAGGGGGAAGCGATGAGCGGGGTTGAGGAGGAAGTGGCAGAGTTGGTGGTGGAGTATGCGGAGCTGGCGTGGAATGATGAGGGAGTGGAGAAGCTGAGGGAGGAAGTGGAGAAACAGGAGGTAGCTAAGGAACAGGGACAGCAGTAGATAGTTTTTGAAATAATAACTTGTTTTTTATCGTTTTAAGCGGAGTGAGGTCCGGGTTTCTCCGGGTACTGGAGATGGAAGTCCGCAATGATTTCAGATGCGTGTCCGAGTTCGGTGGCCAACAACCAGGAGGTTTCTTCATCAGTTCCTTCGTAACCAGCCCATCGTACCAAGTACAATAACTTGCAATTCTTCCTTCGTCGATCGATCTTAGTGTCTAGGATTTCAGAGATTTCGTACTCTGGTTCGCCGTCTACTTCAATCAGAGGAGGCGGAGTTAACACGTGATTGGGAATAGTGTTGGGAACACAAGGTTCCAATTGAGAGACGTGGAACACGGGGTGTACGGACTTCATAGAGTCGGGGAGGCGGAGTGTAAAGGAATGGGTTCCAGCTTTAGCGATGATGTCGAAAGGCCCTAGATTCTTGTCCGAAAGCTTCTTAGAGGGCCGTGTGGTTCTGAAGTACTTAGCTTTAACGAAAACCTGATCTCCGACTAAGAAGTCCGGAGCCGGAGTTCGCTTAGCATCAGCAGGTCCTTGGTATCGCTCTTGAGCATGGGCCATTTCCTCTTGGAGGAATTGGTGTAATGATTCGAGATCTACGGAGTATTCTCGTGCGCGTGCGGAGGTGAGATCCCTTTTGGGGAATACGGAGATGTTGGGATGGTAACCTTTATTAGCAAAGAAGGGTGAGACACCAGTAGTAGCGTTCGGAGCGTTGTTGTATGCGAACTCTGTGAGGGGCAGGAGTTCGGACCAGTTATCTTGCTGGTAATTGCAGTAAATGCGAAGATACTGTTCTAAGGTCTGGTTCATACGCTCTGTCTGGCCATCTCCCTCGGGGTGATAACCGGAGGTAAAGTGCAACCGGATGTCGAGGGCTTTGCCTAAAGATCTAAAGAAATGCGACACGAATTCTGATCCGTGATCGGAGGTGACGTGAGAGGGAACTCCGTGCTTGGAAAACACGTGGAGTAAGAACAACTTAGCTAGGTCCGGGGATGTAATGGTGTCATGAGTCGGGACGAAGATACACTGTTTAGATAATCGATCTACGACAACCAAAATAGAAGTGAATCCGGAGGACGGAGGAAGCTGTTCAATGAAATCCATGGAGATGGAGTTCCAGGGTCGTTCGGGGATGGGGAGTTGCTTCAGTAAACCGTAGGGCTTATGTCTTGGGACTTTCGCACGAGCACAGGAGGTACAGGAGGAGACGTAGTCTTTGACGAAGGTCCTAATACCAGGCCAAGTGTATTCGCGGCGAATAAGTTCCAAAGTCCGGTTTTGTCCGAAGTGTCCGGAGAGCGGGTGATCATGTTTATAGCAGAGGACGCGGAGGCGGAGATCATTGGAGTCGGGGACGTAGATGTGGTCGTCTAATCTTAAGAAACCATCTTCGTCGACTTTCCAACAATGATCTTCGGGGGAGGATGAAGACATGTGTCTTATTGCGATAGGGTCAGAGGAAAGTGCGGAGCAGATGTCATTGTGGAGGGATTCGAGGTCGAAGAGAGTACTAGCTCGGAGTACCGGAGTTGCGAGGTAGGTCGCTCTAAGGGAGGACGCGAGCTGTTCTTGGGTGAAAACGGGTCTGAAATTGTGTGGATTGACGCGAGCATAGTCCCTATCCCCCTCTTTGGGATAGATGTCCCAACGGTGAGTGAGGGCATCAGGCTTAGCTCCAAGGCGTCCGGGGCGGAAACGAACAATCATATTGAACTGACTGAGGAACTCTGACCAGCGGGCTTGCCGCCGAGTCAAGAGTTTAGTAGTAGAGAAATATTCGAGGTTCTTGTGGTCAGTGACAATGTCGATCGGAGTACCAGAGCCTTCGAGGTAATGTCTCCAGGTCTGGAAAGCTTCATGGATAGCTGGTAGTTCCTTATCATGGGTGTCGTAGTTGAGCTCGGAGGACGTCAAAGTCCAAGAGTAGAATGTGACCGGCCGGATTTCATCGTCGGGGCAGCGGAGTGAAAGTATTCCGGCGATGGTGTAGTCGGAGGCATCTGTCTCTATGATTAGGGGAGCGTTGGGGAGCCAATGAGTAAGGATGGGAGCGGAGATAAAAGCATCCTTAAGCTTCTGGAAAGCTGCACGGCAGTCGTCATCAAATTTCCACAGAGTGCCTTTGCGAGTGAGGCGAGTCAAAGGAACGACAATATCGGAGTAAGCGGAGATGAAACGACGATAGAAATTTGCGAAACCGAGGAAAGATTGAATATCTTTCACTTTGCGGGGTTCGGGCCAGTCCTGAATAGCCTTGATCTTGTCGGGGGACATAGATAGGCCGGAGGAAGAGAGCTGGTAGCCGAGATACTTGGTAGAGGTCGTAGACCATTCGCATTTTTCGGGTTTGGCATAAAGTCCGTGCTTGCGGAGTCGTCGGAGTACCTCTCGGACATGCTCGGTGTGCGAAGCCTTGTTGGAGGAGTAAATGAGAATATCGTCTAAGTAGACGACGACGCAAACATCTAACAAATCAGCGAAGATAGTATTGACAAACCGCTGGAAGGCTGCAGGGGCATTAGTCAAGCCGAAAGGCATGACAAGCCACTCATATGATCCATAGCGCGTGTGGAAGGAAGTCTTCCATTCGTCTCCCTCAGCAATGCGGACTAAGTGATAAGCATGCCGGAGGTCGATTTTGGTGTAGATCTTCACGCAGCTCGGAGCATCAAGGAGATCGGAGATGCGGGGAAGGGGGTAGTGGTCTTTCTTCGTGATTTTGTTGAGTCCTCTAAAGTCGACGCAAAGGCGGAGTGAACCATCCTTCTTGTGGACGAAGAGAACCGGAGCGGTGTGAGCGGAGGAAGAAGGGCGAATAAAGCCCATGGAAAGGTGTTCATCAAGGAACTCCTGGAGAGAAATGAGCTCGGAGGGAGAAAGGGAGTCGGTGGTTCCCAGCGGGGGAGACGCACCTTCCTCTAACTCGATCTTGAGGTCGTGTTCCCGATGTGGAGCAAGCGTAGACGCTTTGCTCTTGCTAAACACATCCGGAAAGTCATGATACTCGGGAGGAACAGTGGAGAGATCGACGGGGGGAGCGGAGGAATCGGACTCGGACATAGAGGCTGAGCGGAGCTCGGTCTCCTGTGGACGGAGTTGCAGACTGAATTGAGTAGATCCTTCTAATCGGCATGCTAATGCGAAGGCTGCTGCATTAACAAACGATATGTGAGGGGCCTTCTGCTTGGAGAAATGTGGTGGATTGGATTTGGGAGGATCAGCCGGAGGTAGTACTGGAGGCTGTGGAGGAGAGCTCAGGGGTGTCGGACTGGACTGCTCGGGTGCACAGAACGAGATACTGCTAGAAACCCAATCAATCAACGGATTGTGGCGGGTCAGCCAGTTGTGTCCTAGAACAAGAGAACAAGATCCATCCAACGATGTGATGTAGAGTGTCGTCAGAGTGATATCACCGGTTTCAAAACGTATGGAGAGGTCAATCGCTTGAGTAATCACGGAGTTGGTTGTTCCATCGAAGAGGCGGAGTTGAAGCGGGGGTACGGAGTAAGTTTGAAGGTTATGTTCATTAACAAAGGTAGTATCGATAAAACAATCTGAGGAGCCAGAGTCTACGAGCGCGGAGAAAGAAGGAATGTCATACGAAACAAGAGAGACTGAGGGCATGAGTGAACGAGGGTCTGAAAGAGCGGATGCGTTGAGGCGTAGCTCCTTTGCACGGCTGGTGTCAACGCAACCTTCTGCCCATGCGGAGCAACGGAGGTCGCGGACTATTTTTTCGCCTCCGTGCTGGAGGGCTTGGATTTAGCGTCCGGAGTTGCGGTCTTGGTAGTGCAAGCTTTGGCTGCTCTAGACATAGACTTGGAGCAGTCTTTGGCTACATGCCCAGATTTACCGCAAAACATGCAGAGATTGTTGTTGAAGGTCTGGCTCAAACCATTCGAGAGCCATTCCTTTCAAGAATGATTGCGCGAAGGTGACTTTAGCGCGATCTGTACGGAAAGCCTTAGGGCGATCCTGGAAGTTCAATTTGCATTGCACTAGGAAAACTCAGAGTTTGTGGGGATCAGTCCCATCAAACTGGTCCGGTTCTCGGACTTTAGTGCGCGGGGAAGAGTCGGAGTTGGAGGGGCGACGAGTAGCACGAGCAAGGTCGCGGATGGCAGTAGCGAGGTGGAAGAGGAGTCTGTCTGGGTCCTCGGCATTTGGCCCATCGTCGTGCAGGTCGTTATCCTCAGGTTCATCGTCATTGCCAAACTTAGGATCGTCGTCGTTTCCCGGGTCATCATCTCCGGGTGATCTGGTTCGCCTGCATCATCATCATCGTCGAAACCCCAAGTGTCCTGAGGTGCGGTGATGGGTTCGGCGGTAGACGGAGTAGACTTGTGTCTATTGCGGAGGTGTTGGGAGATGCTAGGTCCTGGAGTTGGTGTTGGAGTGTTGCGGGGAAACGGAATTGCGGTGGAGGCTGATGAGATTCGACGTGCGGAAAAACCTCGGAATTGTTCGACGACTTCTGGTCCTCGACGATTACTGGAGAAATGGGAAAGGGGATTGAACTGGGGAGGTGGAGGGATGGGTTGTGTGCTTTGGGCACGAGTTTGAACTCTAGTAGTTCGAGTAGCCATAGTTCAGCGACTTTACAACAAGAAGAAGTCTGAATATACTGTTAGGGGTGTTATTCGAGGGGCAGTAACTCCGAGTCTCGGAGTTACTTGGGGTCGGACAGGCGTCGGCTTCAACTTATGTGTTGCACCCTTGTTCTAAGTCTTGCCTTAGTATTTGCGGGGATCGGGGTTCGGAGTTAGACTCAACACTTAGTAGTGAAGTCGAGTAAGAGTAAGAGTAAAGATAGACCATCAAGGTCTCGGAGGTCGGAGGTCGGAGTTGATCGGGAGTGATCGAGAGGATAAAACTAATATTCAGACTAAAGAATACAGAGGTGGAGTACGGGAGTTTATATACGGGAGTCGAGTGCGGATTAGTAAACGGAGCAGTGCGGATTTGTAAGTATGAGTAAGACGGGAAATCGGGAGAGACATAACCGGAGTGAAAACGGGACAGGAACATAGCCGGAGCTGTGCTCGTAAGCAAGACACAGGTATAGTACAGAATGAAGACTAATACTAAAAGGGAATAACGCCGGAGTAACCGGAGTTGTAAGTCCGAGATGGTGCGGAGTAGAATCTAAGAGGAACGAGATGAAGATGTGCGGAGATGATCGGAGATGGAAGTCTGGGATATGACAAACACAAAAGTCCATGCAGAATGAAATTTATGCATCAGCACTGCATGCATTATGAAAAAGTCTACTGTATCTCACCACAAGTTGGAGCATGCATACTAGGTCAGATTTCCATGGGAATACACTGGCATGACATTGACATCACACAGGTCAATCAGTCTAGCCCAGCCCTCTGAACTGGTAGCCTGATTGTGCCATTGAGAGCAAAACCCATTCAGTCAGCATGCATGTCCCTAGCTGAGGGTCTATGCAGTATCTCACCATCATCACAAAGAAACAAGACAACCAAGGAGAACAATTATATCACTGAGATATGTGTTGCACACTGTGCCATACATCACATCAATGCAAGTGCTGGTTTGAATTACTTGAAGAGTTCCTCAACCTTCAGAGCTCAGGTCACTCACTTCAAGTTCTGATGATCACCCCTTGTATGTTGTATCCTTCCAATCCCATATAGTATCTTGACATACTTATGTCTCTAATATAACTGGAACCTTGTAATGGCTCTGCAAACATGCAGCACTTTGAGATCAATTTCAAGGCACACTACCCAGAATAGCCCCTGTGGGTGGCCTCCACTATTACATTCCAAGTCTTGTCATAAGACTTGGGTGAAAAGCTTACCTAAAACAGAGTCTGTACTGGTGCATGATTCACAGGCAGATATTGCCACTTTCATCATTGATGCAGCAGAAGGCACTCTATTTGGGTGACAAGACTCAGAACACCATTCCCCCCACTGCTGCCTTCACTGAGATGAGAAAAGGTAAACAAGTGTGCTGGCAGGACCAAGCAATGTTATCAATGACAATGAGAAACCACAAGTCACTCTAAGCAGGTCTGGGGAATGCTGTAGGTGGACAATTTGCTAAAAGCAGACAGGTGGATGCCTATGGTAACTTTGATTGGACAGAGACAAAGAAAGAGATATGGACCAGAAGCATTGGGGTGGGAACATCTGTCCTACCAGCCACAGACCTTGAATCCCAGGGTAACACACACCATGTAATTAAGGCCCTGTGGAGCTAAAGTTTCAAGTTAGTAGTCAACTATTTCAGGTTATTGTATATGCAGCTTCATTGAGTGTGCTTGCTTAAATGTTATTCAAACACTTATGACATGAAGGTCACACTCTCAAAAGATCACAGATTAAAGCTCTGCTTATTCTGAAAATTCCTAGGGACATTAACAATGACATAGGCTCTGTTTCCTGCATCTGACTACCTGACCCAGCAGCCTGAAATGTCCATATGGTCTTTCCCAACCCTTGCCCAAGCTGACCAATGTGAGCCCTCATGATAAGTGTGACCACATGCCCAAGTCTGATTATACAGTGTTAGAGTTGTGTGCTTTGAGCACAAGTCTGGACTCTAGTAGTTTGAGTAGCCATCATTCAGCAACTTTACAACAAGTAGAAGTCTGAATATACTGTTAGGGTTGTAGGTTGAGGGATAGTCACTCCAAGACTCAGAGTTACTTGGGGTGGGACAGGTGCTGGCTTCAATGTATGTGTTGTACCCTTATTGTAAGTCATGCCTTGGTATTTGTGGAGAATGACAAAAATTGACATGTCATCTAAAAAATATTTATATCTCAGTCAATTTGGGTTACCCTATAGGGATGAAATGTAACTAGGACTGTATAGAATATTTCATCTCACTAGTAGAAAGCATGATACTCATTGTATGATTTTATATAAGTGAATGCAGGTTGGTATGTAATCATGTACTCCCTAAAATGACATGTGATCCATTGTGATTGGATTTCTAAGGTCTATAGGAGTGATTTGTAGCTAATAGAGTGTAGAATAATAGTTGTTAGGGGCTATGGACCAGTTCATGCTGCAACTGATAAAAAGACCATTTAGGACTGGTCCTAATTGGTCTAGTTGTAGTCCAAGGCCTCTAGGAGAGTCTCAGGACTGGTCCTGGTCTGATTGCCTGGTTAGAAGGCCAAAAAACTAGACCAGACCATCACTATATATGAGAGTTGAAATATGGATTAGTAATGGAGCAATGCAGATTGGTAAGTAATTGAGTAAGACAACTTCCAAGCTGTGCTCATAAGTGAGATACAGGTATTCTTACAAAGAACTAACTAAGACTAAAAAAAATAAATATTGGAGTAAGCAGAGGCTCCTGCAAGTCTGAGAGAGTGCAGACTAAGATCTATGTAAAGGGGATTGTGGAGGAGATTAGTAGAGATGCTTGGAGATGGAATTCTGGGATATGACAGTGTTGCTACAACATAAGTACCAGTGGCTAATGAGAGTAGCCTTTCTCATTTAGCACAATCCTAAGGGATGTAGTGCAGAGGTCTCTTTGATAGAAGGTAGGTCTATGGGAAACTCATAGTACTATGGAGATGGCTAGCTTGTCAAAGGTAAGTCTTGAGAGTGCAATAGAGCTCAAAGAATGAGGTAGTAATTTGAGTTAAGGAGAGCAATAAGAGCTCCTTATATACATACAGGAATATTTGTACATGTGTATGCACTGGTCTGTGCACAATAATATCTCTTTCTATGTAAGGAAAGGTAAGATATGATGAAAGCATATTATGAGTCATAAGAAATGACTAAAGATTTGTTAGAACAGATAATAACTAAATGTGATAGTGTAAAGATAAAGAAGATCTTTCATCCTAATCAGTGATCTGAAGATGAAGTCTGAAGTAGAAATATCACTGATTTTAACAGTGACATGTAATTCAACTCATATCTAGTTGATTTGAACCCTAGATAGAGCACAGCTGCCATAAAAAACATCTTTGTAATGAAGACCATCCAGACCAGTTCTTGAAGAAAGTCTGTTTGATCAGTATATTGGCTTTGCATGCATAAGTGTGTTCTCATTCAACTTTGTCCAGCAGCATGTCCAACAAGTTCAAGCATGCACTCCTGTAGAAAATTTTGCATGCTATCAGATCAGTTAAGTGCTTTGATGCTAGCCCTTTACACAATACAAGGACCCTTGACACCTTAAAGGGTTTGACTGAAAGCAAAGAAGGCAAAGATGATCATAGAGAAAATCTGAAACTGCTTTGTTGTATCATCAACTGGTGGATCAGTGGTAGTGCTCTAGGTTGTGAGCTCAAGGATGTCCATCTTTTCAGTTCATATTCATGTGACCTCATTTTGTAGATAATTCTATGAATGTTTGGTACCAACTCTGAAGGGTGACAATGCATGACTATTGGAATAGTATTTTGAAGACTAGCTTAAGTACTTCTTCTTGATTCTACAAATTCTCAAAGATGTCATCCATGATTTTCTAGTATCATGTGTGAGGACACAAGTACTAACACTCATTTGTAACTTGCTAAAGCATAAGTCTAAACAAGAACAAGACCTACTCAAATTGCTCATGCTGGTGAGTGAGACTGCTGATCCATCTGATACTCTTTTAGTGTTATATAGAGAGATGCTGAGAGTCAGATTTGCTCCTATATCTCATACCACATCCTTCAAGTCCTACAAACTCATCCATCAATGAAATCTGTGATGATATGTGAAATAATATTGTTCATTCTTAGTCCTATGGCTATTCTCAAAAGCAAGAGCCCACAGAATGAGCACAACCATTACTATGCCACCATAACTCTCAATTAGATATGTCTTCTGAGTCAGCCAGCAGAGCATAGTGTGGCTGTACAACACATCAATGTTTACTTCTACTTGTTTGCAATAATATTACAGCTGTTTTCATATCTTCATGGAAAAGTAAACTTGAAAAGTTGTGCCTCAAAGACAGCCTAGTAGCAAGGACCCTGCATGCAGCTGAGTGAGTGGTGTGATTGAGTAAGCATTGCTTATCCTTTCATCATGTCACCACCATCAATACCACCACATCATAGTACCTCCCTGCATCAAAGCTCAAATACTTCTCTTGTATCATGATAACCACAGTGTCAAAGACATCTCTCACACATTAGGCCTCAAGAAATTGCTTATTTACAAGACCCTTTTCTTTCACTCAAAATATGACACCAACCTGTACAAGTACTCACTCTTCTGGGTGTCATTGAATTCTCAATTCCATGGATGTTAATTTTATCCCTGTCATTGTTCAATATTGTAGTACTATTTACCTTGATGAAATTCAGGACAAACTTTGGGCCAAAAAACGTAAACAGTAGTGAATAGTAGTTAAACCTGCAGTGTGTGCCTTTTTGTCTTTGCCATGGTAAACTTGAATGAGAACTGGTGCTTTTCTAAGACCTTGTACTGAGTTTGATCATGCTTCTTGAGGATACTCTCCAGGAACTCAATGTAGTTGTCCTTATTGAGCTGAGAAAGTAACACTTTCATTTTCAGACTTTTCCTATTTCTTGATAGTACTCTTGCCCTTGGATGATTGTTTGAGCACAGAGTAACAGTATGTAAGAGCAACTGTGAATGCATAATTCTTCTTCTCTGGCTCATCAGACATGCTGGTACACAGGTTGAAAGTACAATGAAAGCCAGCTATAATGCTTACTCAGCACATTCAGCTGCATGTGAGGTCCTTGCCTGGCTGTCTTCAGGGCATAATTTTTTGAATTTACTTTTCTATGAAGATATGAAAACAACTATAATAGAGATACTCAAAGTTAAGCAATGTTTGCACTGCATGTTGCTGCACTACACTGCACCTCTCATTTGAGCTCTATATATGTAGTAATCTTAGTACTAGTACATGTTCAAAGTGTGGATTTATTAATAGTTCAAATCATATAGCCCTCTATTATGGCCTGTCAGACCCTCTAGAAGTAATACCTTACTATGTATCTGGTCTACATGACTATCCAAGCTCTGAGTCATGTAACCTGAAATATCCTCTGAGGAGATAGTCTTTCAGACTGATTTAGTACTGTTCTTGCTCTTTATTACACTTGATATCTTTAGGGCCACTACTCACTAGTTCCAAAGGTTGATACACTGAATCTAGCATGATAGTATATATAAAATAAAGTTGATCATCACTGTTTAATCAATGTGGTATGTGTTTCTCCCACTGTCTTTGAAGTCTTACTTGATCTTATTCAAGGCTTGAATAACTTAAAGGGCATCCTGTCTTCTACAATGGGTCTAATAATAGACAAGTGCCTATTAAAAAACAACTTGTAGTTAGTCTCTACTACATGGGGTGCTATGGGAATGGTGCTTCATTAGATGATATTGCCCACATTATGTAGAATTATCTTTATTATTTATTGTATAGTCAAATAGACATGGATATTGGTATTCCTGGATTATTTAATTATTGAGTAGATAGGATAGTTTTCAACACATCCACACCTCAGTCACAAACTCTATCCCATACTGAGATGAGATCATCCCCTTCATACTTCACACATCATTTGTCAGGGACCTCACTAGTGATGACTCAAAAGGAATCACAATGCAAGCAAGTGAATGAAGATATCAAATCTAGGAAATGTACAGGTGTGAAGATCAGCTACTTATATGAGTATGGAGTAACTAGTGGATGTCTATGCTATGACCATGACAAGTGGAACACTTGTCATTGTGGAGAGCCTAGAACACTGTCTGAGTGCTGATGAGAGAAAGAACAAGAGAACAAATTGATGTAATAATTAAGCAAGGACCAATGATGACAGGAGAAACCAGACCTAGGAACAGAGTTGTTACTGGCAGCTGGAAGTCTGACATCATTCTTACATCCTGTAGTACATTCTTACAGGTGTGCAATACATAGTCATGGACTTATAGAAGTATACTCAGTGTACAATGGAGTCTGTGACTGATATATTCCACACCTATAGAAGCATACTACAAGATATGAGTCTACATGGAACTTCCACTGGATTTTGATAAAAAGGGGCTTGATCTTGTGGCTTGACTCTGTATTGCTATCTATGAGTAGTGTTTTAAAGTCCAGTCTAGGATCATTCAAAAGATTGGCAACTAGACTAGACCACAACTGGTTGTAACTGGTTGCAACAGGTGCACAGCAACCCCCTATCTATACAAACATATAGGGTAATATTTGGTGAATTTTCCTGATTTTGATATTATTTGGGCCATATATCACTCAAAATCCACTTTCTATGTCAAAAATTGATATGTCATCCAGAAAATATTTATATTTCAGCTAAATTTGGGGTTATCTCCCCCTCATACTACAGAGATTAAATGTAGCTAGGACTGGATATTATGTTTGCCACATCCTTTGTTGGTCAGTTCAACAATAATCCTAGATGGGAACACTGGGAGGTGGTCAAGCAGATCCATGAGTATCTTAGCAGTAGTAAGTCACTCACACTCACCTTTGGAACTTAGATGAAAGATTTGATTGGTTACATCAATGCTGATGGTGCTACATAGAAGCTGTTATAATTTTGACTTTTACCCCTATACCTGATAGTCACTCTATTCTTTTTCCCTATATTTTCTAACTTGATCCCTTACTTTCCCTGATCATGTGACCAACACATGTTTGTCTCAAGGCTATGCCTAGATCTTAATCCAATTGGCTGCCACATCACACTTCTGTCTTTAATTTCTGGTATCAAGGCTATACTTATCTATGACTCATTCTGACTCCTTATCTATGATAATGCCTTATGACTTCCTCATGTCACACAGCCACTCCTTATCCTGTAATCATTGATTTTTCTCTTATTATTATATAATATCTAAATATGGTATTATATACAAATAGATACAAATACCCATATAGTATATAAACCTCAATGATCAGCCTCTAGAGACTTCAGTAAAGTTCTCTTGGAGTTTTTATCTCTGTTGGAATCTTAAGCCACTTGCCTATACCTCTTCTACTTTAACAAGTCTCTTGCTTTAGGCTTGTTTCACCAGAACTTTACTACCTCTACTACTGTTGATGATTGACCAGCAGCCTGATCAGCCTTCACCTCTAGTAGCAAGCTTAGCCGCAGACTAGAAGATACTTTTTATTAGTATGTCAATTTTTAGAGTGGGGTTTCCATAGGCAGGTTGCAGTATCAAAGAGAAGGTACTAATAGACCTCAAGTGTAAATCAGATCTCCAACTACCCCTTCTCCATCCTGTGGCCTCTGGAATCTAGCTCTTGGAAGATTCACATAGCAGACACTCACTGAAGCACAGAGAGAGTTAAAGGAGGAGTTAAGGCTCATGGGATTAGGTCAGACAGAAGACCTAGAGGTAGAGCCAGCTGTTTTAGCTTGGGCAGCATTGGCACCAAACATCAATAGAGCCTTCTTCAATTGAGCTAGTGATGACAAACTTCTCAAGGAGATAGTTCACTTGATCAATTGACCTATAGAGATGAGACTGAAAATAACAAGGGAACTAGCCCTATACTAGATCTAATAGTCAAAGAAGAACCCTTACCTATTCTTTTACCATTACATCTCCTTACTCCTGTTAAAAGGGAAGACTCTGTGTTACAATCACAGCAAACCCTATGGTCAATCACTGAAGTGACTAGCTAGTCACTACTAGGTGTGACTGACAAGGTGTGACTGACATACCCACTATAGTGACTAATAACTGCAATCACTAACAACACAACCATATGCCATTAACCATTGGTACTGTCTCACTAATACTATTCTAATCACTCTATTTTATAGCTATTTTCCCATACTTTTCCATTGCCATTTAGGCTTGCTATAAGCCTAATACTTTGTTTGCATAATTAGCTCCTATTTGACTTCATCCATGTGAACCAGACTATTCTACACTGGCCCAGGCCTGGCTATGGTCCAGACCCACTAACCCTTGACCAGTCTAGACTATACAAACCCTCAAACCACTCTAGACTCATGTATGTCATTCCATTTCACACATGTTTGCCTCATGCCTACTACACATGTTCTCCTCATGTTAACCTTCCCCCATGCCTTGGCCAGACTCCCTATGATGTAGATACATTCTATGGCTATGCAGACTGGATTCCTAAACCCTCAGCCCATCCAGAACCCTTGTCCCATGGCATAGCATATCTGTAGATTTACTATACACTTGTACAAACAGTAGAATAGTATATAAAGGACCCTCCCAGCTCCCAAAAGGACCCAGTCTTGTCCTCTCTGGAGTTTTCCCAAACCTCTAGTGCCCTTAACTCGTTTTCACTGTCCTTCTACAAATAACTTAAGCCTATAAAGGTTTGATTGTTTCACTCTGTAAATACCAAAGACAGTGACCCATACTTATATTAACCTCCATCCACACCATAGATAGTACATAGGATTACCCATCAGATCTGGAGGCAGCCTATAACATTAGGAATGGAGTTAGCAAGGCCAAGACTGAGACCAAGAGATGTCTTAAAAATACCCTTGTACTATGCACCTTACTACAGTTGACTCCCTCCTAAGGCATACCAGGTATAGGCCATACTCCCTTATAAGTCATGCCTTTTTGTGGCTCTCAAGTTGGTTCACAGGGCATAAGTCATAACTCTCTCATAGATTATAAGACATACCAAATCTTGACCCCCATAAGGCATACCTGTGTTTACATAGTGGGAATAATATACTAAATATGTATATTTTTCAAAGAAAATGGATCATACACAGCTACTTCCAATGCTCTGCTGAACTGAGTGTATTGACAATTTATATCATCTCTGGTCCACCCCACTGCAACCCAGTCCAGCAACAAGTCAATTGAAGTTGAGGAAGCCCTTGTTGAAGCCTTGAATAGTAGTGCTTTAAAGTCCAGTTGCAAACTGGTGATGCAACTGGCAACTGAACTGGACTGCAACTGATTGCAACTGAACTGCAGTTGCAAGTTGCCTTAGTTGCTAACCAGTTGCAACTGGTGTACAGCCACCCCCTATCCATACTACCATATGGGGTAATATTTGGTGAATTTTCCTGATTTTTTAAACATTATTTGAGCCATATATCACTTAAAATCCACTTTTCTATGTTAAAAATTCATATGTCATCCAGAAAATATTTTTATCTCAGTTAATGTGGGGTTACCCCCCCTCCCACTATAGAGATAAAATGTAGCTATCACTGTATAGAATATTTAATCTTACCACTAGAAAGCATGATACCCAATATATGATTTTATATAAGTGAATCCAGGTAGGTATGTAGTCATATACTATTATGATTTCTTATTTCTTTTCTATGTCACTTCACTCCTTCGCTCCATAGTCTTATCTTCAGACTCATGTCCTAACTGTTTAAGCCCCATTAGGACCTTATCA
This sequence comes from Chiua aff. virens, assembly GCA_038094695.1. Classification (NCBI taxonomy): domain Eukaryota; kingdom Fungi; phylum Basidiomycota; class Agaricomycetes; order Boletales; family Boletaceae; genus Chiua; species Chiua aff. virens. The sequence goes on from JBBPUM010000091.1 coordinate 19,225, forward strand.
TCACTGGCTTACTAATCCCATCGTTCCCATCGCATCTGCAGTACTTTAGTCATTTCCCTTTCATCAGAGTCCATCCCCTTCACATATGGATGATGCATACTCTTCCCTTTTTGGTCTTATTGTGTTGGTTCCGCTCTTCACCCAGACCACCCCTTTACCAGTATATAAACCCATGTCTTTCATTGTGTAAGCCTAGCTTAGATCTACTTGATAATACACCTTGTCTTGTATCCTCTCGAACCTTGATCACTTGCTTGTTCCAGAGCATTGTTACCAATGATCTCAATGATGTTGTGCAGAATGCCAACCTCTCAGAATGGGCTGAAGTGTTTGTTGTCCTTCATACATTTGCAAGCAGAGATGAGTTCAGAGGGTTGGCAGAGCAGCTTAGAGCATGACTTGAGTTCCAAGCTAGGGTTATTTGTGCTGAGAATGACAGTGGTTTGGGAGACAGTGTTGCTGATGTGATGGAACTGAGGAGGACAGCAACTCTGACCTACCTGGCTGCTAGGTGCCTCAACTTGGAGTGGTTGGTCAATATATGGACTGAAGAGCTAGTCAAAGAGGAAGGTCACGGAGTCAAAAATCCTGACTTCTCTGAGTCTACCTCATGCTATGCAATACATGCACATGCCTTGTAGATGTTCACTAAGAAAGTGACTGTCTTTTGTAAAAGTGTCAAGTATATTGACAGAGACCTCTTGGTGGCCCCTGGGAATATGGATGGTGTAGCCAAAACTTACAAGCTCACAGCACTCTAGGTATTTTGAGTATGCTGAGATTGTAGGGCCTCATTAAGGAGGCTGTCAAGTATTTGAAGCTGACGCCAGAGGCATACATAGGGTCTGCCTTGGACTCTGTGGTGGCACACAAACAGTCCTGGAACTTGTTTGGGCAAGCCTCCAGTGCTCATACTGCAGTTTCCAGCAGTGGCACTACCTCAAAACCAGTCCTCAGACCTCCTAGTGTCCCAGCTCCCATGATTCCATTCCAAGGTGATGGCACCTAGTACACTCCTTCTTAACCACAGTATCAGACAATGCACCCTGTATACTCCCAACTTGAACACACTGGGGTTCAGTACATGCCACCTCAGCCTGTCAGACCATACATGGGCCCACCTCTCATTTGTCCCCCAGTTTCAGGTGCACCATCCATGTGTGGCCAGAATGGAGGCTGGAACAACCCATTAGAAGCCAACAAAGCAGGGCATACATAGTGTTTTAAAGTCCAGTCCTAGGACCACTTAAAAACTGCAACTGGAACAGACTGGACCAAATTATTAGGACTGGTTCTGAACAGTCTGGTCTTTTTAAATTTATAGATTAATCAGTCACAGTTTTTTAGATTTTCAAAAAATAAAAAGACCGCACAAAGACTGGTTGCAACCAGTCTTTTTGACAACTGATGACACCTCCTGATAGCTCTCATTTTTCTGTACTTGGCACAATTTTTCCAGAATTTTAGGAATTTATTTTGAATTTTTACACTATGTGGTCATTCTATAGATCTAATCTATGACATATGACCCGGAAATGGCCATATCTCGGTCATTTCTTGGTCGATCAGCTAGATACTGGTGTCAGCATTTAGCCCTGAGTGTGTACTATATTTGGTCTTACTATGACTAAGCCTGGTTTCCACAGTAATCAGCCACAAAAATTTAATTTTGAAGGGTATAGCTCATCTACTGGGGTATCTGACAATAAAATGGGCATAACTTGTTGCTGTGTCAATCAAATTACATAAAAATTAGGGGGATCTATAGCTATTAGTCAGCCCCTATTTTAGAATCAGTTGCAACTGGTTCAAACCAGTCTTTTTGTGGAGCTAAAATTAAAAAACTGGTTTTTATCAGTCCAGTTGTAGTCCAGGGAAATTCTGAGATTAAAAAAGACCAGTTCAGTCTGGTTGCCTTATTTGGGGTGTGGAAAACCAGACCATACTGGACTTTAAAACTCTAGGCATACAGTCAGGCAGATCAATACACCCAAGATAAACCTATTGTCACCCTATTCCCAGCTGCAATGCACTTACTACCCACACCTAGTCAATTCATGGGTCATGGACCTACACCTTTACCTCCCCAACACCCTCAGGTGAATGGACAAAATCTTCCTCCTCAAGGACCACTAGCATGATCTATTTCTACCTTGCCTAGCCCCTGGTATAACCACAACCTCATGCTGGGATTATATGTCACTGCTCTCTATGGGATTAGACCCACTTGGGAAAATGTCTGGTCCATAGCACCCTCTGGGTCCTCTACATGGCCATGTACCACTGCTGGGACCACATGTGTACATGATGCTGTCACTAGGCCAGATCTTGTTGACACCCAGGCCATATGTGCCTCCTCTGTTTCAGATCCTACAAGGGCCTCACATGTTGCCCGGCATACCAGCTCATGCACATGTCCCACCTCAGGCTCATCTGCAACCTGGACTGTATAGGCCATCATCTTATCAACCAAGGTCTACAACTGATGAGGAGTCCTACTCAGCCATAACATCCAATGGATAGGTTGCCACCACCTCAGCAGTATGGACTTCCTCCAGGTGGTCCAAGTACCACACTTTCACCTGTGTGTGCACTGCCTCAGCCAAGAAGTCCACTGCTGCTCAAATACTATATGTGCTATCATGATCCTTGAAAGGTTGTGTTCAACACACCCTTACTTCTGCTTTTCTAGCACCCAGCAATGTTGAAATCAGTGATATTTCTACTTCAGATGTCATCTTCAGATCACTGATTGGAATAAAAGATCTTATCTTCATACTTACACTATCACATTTAGTCATAGATTTATTCTACAGATATTTAGTCATTTACCATGACTCATGATATGTTCCTATTGTATCTATCCTTTCTGTATTTAGAAAGAGACTTCTTCATGCACAGACCAGTGCATATACATGTACAAACATCTTTGTATATATATATATATAAGGAGAGCTCCCTTCTATTGCTCTCCTTAATTCAAATTACTACCTTATTCTTTGAGTCCTCTGCAGTTCCTCTACTGCTCAAGTCTTACCTCAAGTTGCCCAGCTCCATAGTTACTGTGAGTTTCCCACAGTACATTCTTCTTATGAAGAGACCTCTGCACCCAGACCTTATAGGCTGGTTACAAACAAGAAAGGGCACCCTCATTAGGTTATGAGCCCCACTTGGCTCTAATACTGTCATTCTTTGTGTGCTATCTTTATCCCTTGATATATTAGACCAGGTGCTATGAAGCCCTTTGAGGTTTTAATGTTTCTTCACTTTATTTCCTTTGTAGTTTAGATCTTTCAGATCATCTACAGAGAGACAGTCAGTGATCAGCTTATGCCATTTGCAGTTTGGCTTTGAGATATCTATAGTCTTTGGTTTACCTGCTTTGGTCACCAGGCTTATTGCTCCCTCATTCTACTATTCAGAGTTTAAGTAGCTGACAACATCTTTGTTCTCAACATAGGCCTAACCTGTCTTACTGTTCCTGAACAAGAAGTACATCCTACCCTACCTTCTAATCAGGTGAGACCACAAGCTCTCCCTCTGAAACAACCCTCACCTCAAGGAGATTCATCTGCCAGTCCATCTAGACTGAGATCCTCCTTTGGATTGCCTAGAGCACCAAGGAACCTTCAAACTCCATTTATCTCTTTACCCAACAAAGAAGGACTAATTGTGGATGGGAATCAACCCTATGGCATCACCAATTGCTACATTGATTGATACCTTTCATTCTCTGGAGAAAGAGAACCTTATCACTGTTCCTGTCCCATCTGTAATGGTCATCTTGAAAATGGACAAACCTGCTAGTACTGGTCCTGATTCTTCCTATCTGTACCATCAGATAGACCACAGAAACTTGACCTTGACTCATTTTTGAAATATCTTTTGAGGAATTCAACCTGGATCTAGACACCTATCTGGTTATCCTTTCTATCCTCTTGAACCTGCTTTTGAGCAAGAACAGAGAAGAAGACAACATTGACAACAAGTAGTTGATACCACCAACCAATTCATTTTGAGATCTCTTGCTTCCCTTCATTCTAATTCCAACTCTACCCTGATTGAGCCTAGCAGCTCCCAGACTATCCCTTATCATCCCAGATCCAGATTCCCCTCCCTTATTCCATCATGCAGAATCTAGCAGCCAAGATAATTAATGTTCAACAACTCTGGAACTCCGATCTAGATTTATCTCAGAGAGATTATTGCAAATTGGAGAACTCATCAATTTGGAAATTTGAAACACAAGAGTTGAAGATAATGGTGACAGAACATCAACAGTTGTTCACCCATCAGAACTTCAACTACCTAGAAACCAAGCTGAGGACAGTGACATTCCACTCCCCTTGTTCCCTTCTGTTATGCTTGCTCTGGGTAGGATCAAACGATGACTCATACAACAAGGGTTACTATGCAGCTGCAATATCTCAAACAACCACTGTGAGTCCACTAGTCATAAAGAGGGTCAAGGGACCTCCAAGTCTTTCTAGAGGGAGTCAAAGGTTTGAGGGTTTGAGGGTACTCAGAGCTTGTGACAAGTGATCAGGGTTTTCAAGAGGATACAAGACAAGGTGTATTGTCGAGTAGATCTAAGCTAGAGTTACAGTGGTATTCTTACCCAGATCTCAAAGCTTACTGGTCAAGCAGACTATCATGAATGGGCAGCTCACATCCATGACTTTCTTGTCTCAATGAATTTAGATCCTATCATCAATGATGAAACAGCTACTTCCTTCTCCAACTCCATCAATGTTGATATGGCAGATTTGGATAATTGGAAATGCATGGATAGCAAGGCCCTTTCCTATTTAATCTTTACTTCTGAAACAACCAAACCTTAACAGGCTTAAGTTATTTGCTGAAGGACAGTGAAAGCGAGTCAAGGGCACTAGAGGTTTGGGAAAACTCCAGAGAGGACAAGACTGGGTCCTTCTGGGAGCTGGGAGGATCCCTTATATACTATTCTACTGTTTGTACAGGTATATGGTAAATATATAGATATGCTATGCTATGGGACAAGGGTTCTGGATGGGTTGAGGGTTTAGGAATCCAGGCTGCATAGCCATAGAATGTATCTGCATCATAGGGAGTCTGAACAAGGCATGGGGGGAAGGTAAACATGAGGAGAACATGTGTAGGGTAGGTATGGGCAAACATGTGTGGAATGGAATGATATACATGAGTCCAGAGTGGTTTGAGGGTTTGTATAGTCTAGACTGGTCAAGGGTTAATGGGTCTGGACCATAGCCAGGCCTGGGCCAGTGTAGAATAGTCTGGTTCGCATGGATGAGTCAAATAGGGGCTAATTATGCGAACAAAGTATTAGACTTGTAGCAAGCCTAAATGGCAATGGAAAAATATGGGAAAATAGCTATAAAATAGAGTGATTAGAATAGTATTAGTGAGAGAGCACCAATGGTTAGAATATGGTGGTGGTCAGCAAGGTGTCAGCAAGGTGTCAGCAAGGATGTCAGCAAAGTGGTCAGCAAGGTTTAGAGTGATTGTAACAACTTCAGTCTTTTAACTGTCTAGAAAAGCACCAACTACTTGGTGAAGTAATGTTGTGAAAATCGGTGGACAAGACATTATGTTCTTGGTATTCAAGACCTGCAATTACTGGAAGAAACTCTTTGACAAATATTTGTTGAGAGGAATCACTGGACAGATCTCCACCATGATGCAAATCCTAAGAAAGAGGATTTGTCCCTCTTCTGCACAGAAAGATATCAATGATCTTCTGACCCTCTTTAATGACCTGAATAAGGCAGGAGGAGACTTAATGGAAAGGACAAAGGCCCTTCTCTTACTACTTGCTGCACCAAAGGAATTCAAGTTGCTCTGTTCAACCCTTTGTCAAACAAAGGAGTGGACAACTTTACAATTGATCTAGTAACATCTTGTATTATCACTGAGAATGTCCTAAATCCTGGTGAACCCCTAGAACATCATCAAATCCATGAGACATGAGTTGAGAAACCTCCTCATAACTCATCTGCAAATTGCACATCAGTGATTTAGAATGGACCCCCACAGAGAAATCAGTGAAGACCACAGCAGAGCAACACTCAGTCCTTCTAATTATTCTTCAAGTGGAAATCCCCAGAGGAACCACAAGAAGTGTTACAATCACTCTAAACCTTGCTGACCACTTTGCTGACATCCTTGCTGACATTCTTGCTGACACCTTGCTGACCACCACCATAATCTAACCATTGGTGCTCTCTCAATAATACTATCCTAATCACTCTATTTTATAGCTATTTTCCCATATTTTTCCATTGCCATTTAGGCTTGCTATAAGTCTAATACTTTGTTCGCATAATTAGCCCCTATTTGACTTCATCCATGCAAACCAGACTATTCTACACTGGCCCAGGCCTGGCTATGGTCCAGACCTATTAATCCTTGACCAGTCTAGACTATACAAACCCTCAAACCACTCTAGACTCATGTATGTCATTCCATTCCACACATGTTTGCCTCATGCCTACCCTATACATGTTCTCCTCATGTTTATCTCCCCCCATGCCTTGTCCAGACTCCCTATGATGCAGATACATTCTATGGCTATGCAGACTGGATTCCTAAACCCTCAGCCCATCCAAAACCCTTGTCCCATAGCATAGCATATCTGTAGATTTACCATACACCTGTACAAACAGTGGAATAGTATATAAGGGACCCTCCCAGCTCCCAGAAGGACCCAGTCTTGTCTTCTCTGGAGTTTTCCCAAACCTCTAGTGCCCTTGACTCGCTTTCACTGTCCTTCTACAAATAACTTAAGCCTGTAAAGGTTTGTTTGTTTCAAGAAGAGCCACACATGCTGAACATGTGAGACAAGGATTCAAGAAGAGATACAAAGGGAAGGGCAAGGCTAATGAAGCCATAGCCAATGCAGTTGTTACTCCAAGTCATCACTCAGATTAGGAGATGATTTATGAAGAAAACAATTTCTTTACTTTCTTACCTCCTCTTGTCCATTGTTTCATACCAAATGTTTTGACAATGGTCACTGAAATGAATAAGTTCCACTTTGACTCTGATAAGTAGAACATGGCTGGAGGGACAACCCTGATCTGGAGATCACACCATTGACTTCCAATTCCTTTCATATCTGCAGGAGTTCCTTCTCTGTCTAAGAAACATCCTGATCTACTTCCTGACAGACCTTCTACCAAAAAGAGACCCAAGCCATGCAAGATTGTAATTGGAGGATTATATATGGGACTTGCATTGCCTGGCACTTCTATCAGAGAGCCTTTTACCTTTCAATGCCCCTATAGGTCATATTTTGATGATCTCAATCCTATCTCCTTTGACAGCCTAGAGTCAGGTATTAATACTATGACTTCTAGAGACAATTTCCATCATCTTATCTGTCAAGCATGTATTGAATCCAATTCACTTTCTGGCTTGTATACAGTTGGATCATCTAAGCTCCAAACCTCTAATCATTAGATGATTGATAGTGGTTGTACTGATCACATCATGCCCTATCTAGATGACTTCTCTCATTTAGAGAAAGGAACTTGCACTGCTTTAGTAGTGAATGATTCTTTCATCACTATGTATAGTCCTGGAAAGGTCATACTCTAACCTGATGATCAAGACCCACTCATCCTTGATCAAGTTTGGTATGCTTTCAAGGCTGCTTATTGACTTTTGTCAATACCCACTCTAGCCACTCGAGGTTTTAGAAATAAGACTGTTAATGAAGAAACAAGTATCTAGAACACTGAAGACATTCAGGTAATACAGGCTTCTGCTTTATTTCCTGACAACAATCTTCACTGGTTTTGGTCATCTCTGATCAAACCTGGTGTTATTGCTTCAGTAGTCAAGAGTGATTCTAATCTTTGGCATCAATGCATGGGTTATCCCTCTGATAATGCATTGAGATACCTTAGTGCTCACATCTCTGGTTCATCCATGGTCATGGTTCCTTCCAAATAAGCTCCCTGCAAAGGTTGTGCTCTTGTAAAAATGCCTAATCACTCATATCCTCTCTCTGAAAAGCATGCTACTCATACTTTGGATCTCCTTCACACTAATCTTATGAAACCATTTGATATGGAATCTTGCACCCACAAACACTATGTGCTCACCCTGATTGATGACTATTCTGGCTTTGCCCTCCTTGCTTTTTTGCGGGAGAAATCTAAAACCTGTTGCTTTCTTCAGGACATGCTAAATATGATGGAGAACTTCTCTGGTTCTACTATTAACTCTATACATTCTAATTGAGGTGGGGAATTTATGGGACAGAATGTTCAGATGTTCTTTATATCCAGAGGTATCTCTCATCAGACCTCTATTCCCCATACTCTATAGCAGAATGGATGTGCTGAGAGATTTAATCATACTACTTTTATTGGATATGAATCTGGCACTAAAGGATAGAGATTCTGGTCTCAATCCTGTTACAATCACTCTAAACCTTACTAACCACTTTGCTGACACCTTGCTGACCACCACCATAATCTAACCATTGGTGCTCTCTCAATAATACTATCCTAATCACTCTATTTTATAGCTATTTTCCCATATTTTTCCATTGCCATTTAGGCTTGTTATAAGCCTAATACTTTGTTCACATAATTAGCCCCTATTTGACTTTATCCATGCGAACCAGACTATTCTACACTGGCCCAGGCCTGGCTATGGTCCAGACCCATAGCCCTTGACCAGTCTAGACTATACAAACCCTCAAACCATTCTAGACTCATGTATGTCATTCCATTCCACACATGTTTGCCTTATGCCTACCCTACACATGTTCTTCTCATGTTTACCTTCCCCCCATGCCTTGTCCAGACTCCCTATGATGCAGATACATTCCATGGCTATGCAGCCTGGATTCCTAAACCCTCAGCCCATCCAGAACCCTTGTTCTATAGCATAGCATATCTGTAGATTTACCATACACCTGTACAAACAGTAGAATAGTATATAAGGAATCCTCCCAGCTCCCAGAAGGACCCAGTCTTGTCCTCTCTGGAGTTTTCCCAAACCTCTAGTGCCCTTGACTCACTTTCATTGTCCTTCTACAAATAACTTAAGCCTGTAAAGGTTTGGTTGTTTCAAATCCAGACATCATTCCTTCATCTCTACAAATGTCACTTTTGATGAATCTTCTTTTTCTTCATATTCTAGAAAGACTAGATACAAACCAGATCATCTACATAAAGATCCTGCACTTGATCATGGTTCTACACAGGAATGGAATCTGGAAATCCCTCCTTGTGTTATTGTCTAATGACTCTGAACCATTGGTTCCACCAGTACCTAATCAACCTCCTTTCTCACATTCATCATCTTCATCACTATCATGAAGTTCCTCATCATAGAGACCTTCTTTATCTGCCCACTCTTTGCCCAAATCAGAATCATGATTGTACCATCCATTATCTCCCCTTTCATCACTCACTCAATCTGATGCATCCCTTCTATCAGTGCCTTTACCATCATCACAATCTGGTTGGAAACAAGGTATTCAATCTGGATACTTCACTACCTTCTCTGGAAACTAGAGAGACTTTGAGGATATACCACAACACAAATGGTATAAACTACCTCCTTTGAACAGATTGAACCTCATCCTCTTAAACCTGCTCTTTGGCAACCACCACGACAATCACAAGAATCTCTTACAGCATTTTGTGCTTTGTCACATCAAAATAGACAGACTATACAGGAATGAACAAATGTTCAATCTTCTCTTGAGGAGACACACTACTTGTGTACATGCACCATGCATTTTACCTGATGATGTCTATGGCAATCACACCCTGCTAGAAATAGAGTGAGACCTGTCCTATTTAAGCAGATTTCAGTTGAAGAACTGAGACCCACTAATGATGAGGACATGGGAGATCTATACTTAAACCAATGGATGAGATTTCATCTATTATCTGCAATCACTCAGAACTTACCCGAACAATATCAGGATATTCTAAAGATGCCCACTTCTGATCAGTAAAAATAAAGACTTGCGATGGAAGAGGAATATAAATCCCTTATAGACCAAAAGGTATGGGATTTGGTTGATTTGCCTAAAGATTGAGAGAGCATTGGAGGGAGATGGGTCTATGCAGTTAAAAGTAATGGCAGAAAGAAAGCCTGCTTTGTGGCCAAAGGTTTTATACAGATCTTCAGTATTGACTATGAAGAAACCTTTTTACTAGTAACCAGGTTTGAAACTGTTTGCCTTCTTCTAGCCTTAGCCACTTTAGAAGATTGGGAAATAGAAGCACTTGATGTTAAGACTGCTTTTCTATTTGACAAACTTGATGAAGATTTATATATGGTTCAACCTGAGGGTTTCATTTTCAAAGGTCAGGAAACTAAGGTTTGTAGATTGCAAAAGGCCATCTATGGTCTTAAGCAAGCAGTACTTCAATGGAACAAAATGCTATATGCTTCCCTGATCAAATTTGGATTCAGAAGATGTCACGCTAATCTATTAACAGGTGTTTATTTCAAATTTATTGGCAAGCATATTATTATTCTTGTTTTTTATGTTGATGATGCTCTTTTATAGGCAGTAATAGGTCATTGTTCTCACTCATAAGAAACAGTTCATGAATCATTAGGAATCCAGGGATCTTGGCCTAGCCTAGGAATATCTAGAAATGAGGATCACCAGAGATCATAAGAAATGCACTCTGAGACTAGACCAATGTGCCTATGCACAAAAGGTCATTGAGTGCTTTGGTCAACAGAGTTCCAAACCATGCTCTACCCCTCTACTCTCTGGATATCATCTGAGATCAAATGAATCTGAGGAAAATCCTTCTAGAGTAGATATCAGTCAGTTATTGGATCACTGCTATATATCATGCTCGGCACTAGACCAGACTTTGCTTATTTGGTTATCAAGATGTCACAGTTCTCTGCAAATTCCACTGAGGAACATTTGTAGAAGGCAATCTATATTGTTCACTATCTTGCTTCAACTGTGAACCTTTGTATCACCTATGATGCAGAAGGACCTTCTATTCAGAATGGTCTTATTGCTTATTCTGATACCAATTGGGTAGGAGACATTGAGACCTCATGGTCTTCCACTGGTCATTTCATTTATCTGGCAAATGAAATTGTGTCCTGGCTTTCCAAGAGACAGAAGAAAGTTTGACTTTCATTTACAGAAGCCAAGTATTGTGAAATGACTGAACGTTGCAAATAGATCCAATGGATATGCAATCTCTTCAAGGAGATTAATATCTCTCTACCACTGATACCACTTTGTGTCAATAATCAAGGTGCTATCTTTCTTCCTTCTAATCCAACTCAGGAAGGATATACAAAGCATGTCCAATCTAAGAAGCTGTTGAGTTTGGTAAAGTCATTCTTTATTATGTTCCCATCAATCTTCAGTTTTCAGATATCTTTACCAAGAATCTTGGAAAAATAGCTTTTGAGTGAGGATATAAAAGTCTCACTTTATCTTCCTTCTCATGACCAATATTTCTAGTGAGAAAGAGTGTTGAAATCAGTGATATTTCTACTCAGACTTCACCTTCAGATCACTGATTGGGATGAAAGATCTTATCTTCATACTTACACTATCACATTTAGTTATAGATCTGTTCTATGGATATTTAGTCATTTACCATGACTCATGATATGTTCCTATTGTATCTATTCTTTCTTTATTTAGAAAGAGACTTCTTTGTGCACAGACCAGCACATATACATGTACAATTACCTTTGTATGTATATAAGGAGAGCTCTCTTCTATTGCTCCTTAACTTAAATTACTATCTTATTCTTTGAGTCCTCTATAGTCCCTCTACTGCTCACTTACCTCAAGTTGCCCAGCTCCATAGTTACTGTGAGTCTCCTATATTACATCCTTCTTACGAAGAGACCTCTGCACCCAAATCTTATAGGCTGGTTACAAACAAGAAAGGACACCTTTGTTAAGTGATTGCACATACATTCCAGAGTCTGCACAACTGATTTATGATGTACCAACAGAGGTACATTTGAAGCAAACAATACTACCAGATCAAAATGAATACACAATGTAAGGTTGATGCTCCAGAAGGCCAGGATAAGTTGAAGCTAGAAGGCATTTAGAGCAAATCACAGCATTGAAATGCTGCACTGAGTTGGATACCATAGGTGAGGTTCATGGAAGGCCAGTATAACAAGCATTTGCAAGCTAATCTGAGTCAAGACATGACTGCTAGCTCAGCAGGGCAGTCAGATTGAATGGAACAAGGACAAGATCAATCCAGACATACCACCACTACCTAGATCAATCCACAGCAACCTTGGACAACCCATACTCTATCTGAACCCACTATAATGTTGAGGACAATTGAAGATGCAACCTGGAATAGCTCATAAGACTTAATAGCAGGTATACTTACCATGCTGTACAACCACACGGACATCACCTTGGATGCTCAAAATGCAGTCAACACCACTTGGCACAGTTGTTTCATCTAAGTCACTTGAATTGTTTGAGATGCCTAGGGCCTCTTGAGGTGTGTTTTCAATTTCCTCTTGCTTATCATGATTGCATCCCCAATATATGTTAATTTGCTTCATAGCTTCTTTGGTATGTCCCTGGAGTTCTGATCACACTTAGATGCTGGCCATGTATTCATTGTGGTTAGCTTGACTTGGGCTCCATTTGGTGCATATAGGCTGTTCTGTTGATCTTGTTCTTTATTGATGCATTCTGACATACATTTAGGCAATCTTATGTCTCACCATGCTCCAGACACATCTCCTCTGACTTCCATTACAGTCTGCTCAACTTGAAGTTTCATCGGTGTATATGCTTCTAATGGCCCATTGTTCTGAGGTTCTGAAGCTTTTTACAGCTCATTTAGAGTGTTCCTGATGTCTTCACATTGTCCAGATGCTTCCATGTCTGTGTCTGCAAGTGGAAAGGCTTGGATATTGCTTTTCATCTTCATTAAAATTGGCTTACAGTTTGTGCAGGATGACAAAGAGGCAGTCATACTATCCAATCTAACATGTGCTGTGTTGATCAAGGACTTGTCAAGGCTATTTACCAAATATCAGATGGACAAAAACTGGATACATCACAAAACCCATGATCTTTTGAGATAGCATTATCTGGCATTGTCTGACCTTATCAATCATGGAAAGTCTTCCTAGAATACCATTCTGATAAACAACATGAGCTAGTTCTATATGTACTGGGTGGAATGATAGAGAATACCATTCTCAAGCAGACTGGTTGCAATTCAATCATTACTTGTCAGGTTGAACACACAATGGTCGATATATCTGAGATTATATACAGTGGCAAATATTACATACAGGGTCAGAGGGAGACTTAGTCAAATCAATTTGAGAAGTGGTCATAAATCCATATATTGCACAGGTTGTCGGATCAAACATACATTCGTGATTAGCAAGCTTCTGTAGCAGGATGATTGAGTAGTTCTGAGCAGGCCATCCCTGTACATCTGTGATGGTTGAGGTGGACTGCCATGGTTGGCTAAGTGATAACTCACAGTGATGGAAACCCACTAGTATGAACCCTGTCAATGATAGCAAGATGATTGAGTAGCTCTGGGCAGGCCTTCCCTGTACGTCTGTGATGGTTGAGACAGATTGCCGCAGTTGGTTGAACGATAGCTTGTGGTAATGAAACCCACCATGATGGACCCTTTAGGTGATAACAGGACGATTGATCAGTTCTGGGTGGCCTTCCCCATACATCTGTGATGGTTGAGATTCGGATGGCCATAGTTAGCAATGTGGAAAATTGTGGAAACGCATTGACAAACCCACCCTGATTGACTCTTTCGGTCTGGACAGGCCTTTCCCATATGCCTGTGGCAGTTGAGACAATTGAACACCATAGCTATTTGAGTGACAACTGACATACGTCTGCGATGATCGAGAAGGTTCACCATGGTTAATTGAGTGGCAACTCATGAAGATGAAACTCACTACGATAGACCCTTTTGGTAGTAGCAGGATGACTGTGTAGTTCTAAGCAATCCATAATGGCGGGCGTCGAGCATGGTGTATTTCATGTCATACTAGTTCAGGTGAAGGCATTGGTAAATTGTAGCAAAGAGCAACGTGTGATTACTGTAAGAACAACAATCTAGCTATATTGTCATGTCTGTTGCCTGCTCATTGTACTCCGCTCTCTTCTGCCTAATCCTCGACAAGGCACTGTTCTTGGACGGTAGCCGTTCAGTTTCAGAATAAAGCGGAAATATTTGG
>JBBPUM010000093.1:0-32869 GCA_038094695.1 Chiua aff. virens
TATTTGTTCTAGTAATATAATTTCATATATCTCAAAATGGTATATTTGTTCATATTTAATATCATTATACACCATAAAATTTTGTGTCACACAATAGTTTTTTGTGTGACACAAAGTTGTTCCTGCCAAGAGCAGATACTTGCCAAATAAGTCTATATTACATTCTATCACATCCCCCTGGGACATCAAAAAATGTTTGTGTCATCACACAGAAAAAGGGTCTATTAGACACATCTTTTGGTAGTAAAAGATGTGTCTAAGAGACCCCAAAAAGGGGTCACCTGAAGTGGATCCAACTTGAATACAAGATGACTTGCTCACCTTTGAAATAACTTTCGACAATCTACCTGTACCAACTCGGAAGGAAAGTGTCATCTTGCTTGTTGTATCGTCAGTCTATGCATTTGTTTGTATTTCAAGCCACTTGTGATACATTGAAGATCCATTCCACATGAGCTCTTGAAGAGAAGTGGTGATCTCTCACTGGCACAGTGCCACACTGATGAGGCCGTGGAAATATGAATGGGTCAAGGAGGACCAGGGAGATGAGGTCGATGAGGAAATTGGCGAGGGGTGTTGTGTGTTGGGGAGTGAGATGATGTATAGGTGCCTGAACCGTGACACAACACCGGAGAGATTGTGAGTGCTGCACATCCTCAGGTCAGAAAAACTGCCAATGGGGACATTTCTGACAGGCTGGCTCAGCCTGGCTGACAACAAACATAAGAGTAGTGTGTTGAAATCAGTGATATTTCTCTTTCAGACTTCGTCTTCATGTCACTGATTAGATGAAAGATCTTATCTTCATGTTTACACTATCACGTTTAGTCATAGATCCGTTCTACGGACCATTAGTCATTCTTGATGACTCATGATACATTTCTATCATATCTTCCCTTTCTTTATTTAGAAAAAGGTTTTGTTGCGCACGGACCAGCGCACACACTTATACAAACAACCCTGTATGTATATAAGGAGAGCTCCCTTCTATTGCTCTCCTTAACTCGAATTACTACCTCATTCTTTGAGTCCTCTGCAGTCCCTCTACTGCTCAAGTCTTACCTCAAGTCGCCCAGCTCCATAGTTACTGTGAGTTTCCCACAGTACATCCTTCTATCAAAGAGACCTCTGTACCCAGACCTTATAGGCTGGTTACAAACGAGAACGGGCACTCTCGTCAGGTTATGAGCCCCGCTTGGCTCTGATACTGTCGTTATTTGCGTGCTCTTCCTATCCCTTGATATATCAGACCAGGCGCTATGGAGCCCTTCGAGGTTTCAATGTTTCTTCACCTCATCTCCTTTGTAGTTCAGATCTTTCAGATCATCTACATAGAGACTATCAGCGATTGGCTTATGCCCTTCGCAGTGTGGCTTCAAGACAGCCTGTGGTACACCTGCTTTGGTCACCCAGCTTATTGCTCTCTCATCTTACTATTCAGAGTTCGAGTAGCTAACGACATCTTTGTTCTTAACATAGGCCTTACCTGCCTCACTGTTTCAGAACAGGAAGTACGTACTACCCTGCCTCCTAATCAGGCGAGACCACGAACCCCCCCTCCTAAACAACCCTCACTTTGAGGAGATTCATCTACCGCTCCATTTAGAGCGAGACGTCCCTACGGATTGCCCAGAGCACCTAGGAATCGTTCTACACTGTTTACTTCGTTGCCCTTAACAGAAGAACTTACCATTGACGAGAATCGACCCTGTGGCATAGGCAATTGCTACATTGATCGATACCTTTCTCACACTGGAGAAAGAGAACCCTATCATCGTCCCTGTCCTATCTGTAATGGTCACCTAGAAAACGGACAATCCTGCTACGGAACTGGTCCAGATTCCTCTCACTTGCATCATCAAGTTGATCGTAGGAACTCGACCTTTACCCATTTTAGGAATAACTTTCGAGGAATCTCTTATACTGGATCTAGATGGCTACCTGATCGTCCTATCTATCCTCCTGACGAGCTTGCTTATACTCGAGAACAGAGAAGGAGACAACGTCGACAACGAGTAGTCGACTCTACCAATCAATTCATTTCGAATTCTCTCACTTCCCTTCATTCTGATTCCGACTCTACCCTGGTTGAGGAAACTCCCAGACCTACACTCGTCATCCCAGATCCAGATACTCCTCCTCTATTCCATCATGCAGAATCTAGCAGCCAAGATAATCGATGTCCAACAACTCCGGAACTTCGAGCAAGATTTACCCTGGAGAGGTTATTGTGAATTGGAACACTCATCGATTTGGAAATTCGATGCACAAGAGTTGAAGATAACGGCGACGGAACATCAACAGTTGTTCACCCAACAGATTTTCAACCACCAGGAAACCGAGCTGAGGACGGCGACATTCCACTCCCCTCGTCCCCTTCCTCATCCTCTTCCTGATATCCCAGGAGATACCTACGAGTTCCGAGGTAGAGAAGTACCTTTCTATCATGCTAATCCGACGTGTCCCCCTCATCAGCCTGGAGTAATCCAGCTGAACTGCATTGTCCAGCCCTTTAAACTGCAGACTTGCGAGACCCTGACACCGGATGACAGCATCCTACCTACCGGACTCATGTACCCTGACGAAACTCTATTCTCAGCGTACAGTGGTGCTGGATGGGCTTTCCCATCTCCGTCTTATGATGAGACACCCACTTCCCTGGTCCATTATCATGGTTTTGAAGTTCTTCGTCGCGATTTCTTCCCTCCTATGTTCATTCCTGAGCATCTCTCTATAGACGACTTTCATTGTAACGATCCCAATGATCATTTCATTGCCTCTGTCATTAATTGTCCTACCAAGGTCGACAGAGAGAACTACCCTTGTCATGTCATCCTCCAGAACCTCCCCACTCCTTCAATCCGATCCTACCACAAAGTGTACGATCGAGCATGCTGTGAGAAGTATAATTGCAAAGTTCGGACTCCTCGTCTTAGGAGAATCCAAAAAGTATTGAAGGAAGGTACTGAGCAACAACAAGAACGGATGTATCAAATCCTCTCGTACTCAGATTTATCTAGGAGACGTGCTGGGAGGAGAGCTCAGAGACGCATAACCGGACTCTATCTTGAACATGCTGTATAGATATAAATGAATCTTATTTGTTGTTTCTTGGAGTATAAAGGGGATTCTCATTGAACCTGAATTAGCTGAGCATCCTTTTATATGTCTTATCGAAGCTAATCACTTGATCCAACAGAAATGGCCGTAAAAGTATTCCCCAAGGCTGACTCCTTCAAAGCTGAGGGTGGCATTCTTAGCCAAATCCCAAGGCTTACTGGTCAGCATGACTACCATGAGTGGAAGGCTCGTATCCATGACCTCCTTATCTCAATGAACCTTGATGGTCTCGTCGACAATGACACTGCCACTGGCATCTCCAATACCATCAACATCGCCGCTGATGAATTGGATGACTGGAAGTGCATGGATAACAAGGCCCTTTCCTATCTCACCTTCACTTCGGCTTTTCAACTGTCTCGGGAAGCACCATCTACTTGGACATCCAGGACTATGAAAATCAACAATGTTGATGTTTCCTTCCTTGTCTCCAAAACATGCGAATATTGGAAGACTATGTCCAACAAATACTCCTCTAAAGGAATCGCAGGCCAGATCTCGATTATGACTCAGATCTTACGAAAATGCATTCACATATCTTCCGCACAGAAAGACATCAATGGCTTTCTGACCCTCTTTGATGAATTCACAAAAGCAGGAGGAGAACTAGAAGATATGATGAAGGCCCTGTTCCTTTTACTGGCAGCACCAAAGGAATTTAAATCCCTCCGCTCAACTATGTGTCAAAACACAGCGGTCAAGGATTTTACGGTGAACCTGGTAACTTCCAGCATTACCACCGAAACTGTTTTACATTCCGGTGACTCCCTAGGATCTCATCGCATCCATGAAACTCGAGTTGAGAAACCTCCTCGAAACTCATCTGCAAATCGCACATCAGTGATTCAGAATGGACCCCCACAGAGAAATCAGTAGAGACCACAGCAGAGCAATGCTCATGCTGGTCCTTCTAATCATCCTTCAAGCGGTAATCCCCAGAGAAACCGCAAGAAGAGACCCACTTGTGCTGAGCATGCGAGAACAGGATACGATAAGAGACAAAAAGGGAAGGGCAAGGCCAATGAAGCCATAGCCAATGCTGTCGTCACTCATGATCCAGATATCACCATGGATTACAGGGAAGATGACTTTATTCCTTTCTTACCCCCACTCACCCATCGTATCACACCAGATGTTTCGACAATGGTCACTGACATGAACCAGTTCCACTTTGATTCTGATCAAGCAGAACCTGGCTGGGGAGACAATCCAGATCTGGATATATCACCATCAACTTCTTCCTTTTGTACCTGCAGGAGTTCCTTCTCTGTCTGAGGAACTACCTGACCCGCTTCCTGACAGACCTTTTACCAAAAAGAGACCCAAGCCACGCAAGATTGTGATTGGAGGATTGTCCATGGGGCTTGCATTGTCTGGCACTTCTGTCAGAGACCCTTTTACCTTCCAATGCCCCCATAGGTCGTACTTTGATGACCTTAATCCCATTTCCTTCGACAGCCTAGAGTCTGGTATTAACACTATGACTTCTAGAGACAATTCTCATCATCTTACCTGTCGAGCATGTATTGAATCCAATCTCTCTTCTGGCCTGTATACCATTGGATCATCTAAGCAGCTGCGAACCTCAGATCATTGGATGATCGATAGTGGTTGTACTGATCATATAACACCCTATCTAGATGACTTCTCTCACTTAGAGAATGGAACTCGCACTGCTTCAGTAGCGAACGGTTCCTCTGTCACTATGTATGGTCCTGGAAAAGTCATACTCCGACCCGATGGTCGAGACCCCCTCATCCTTGATCAAGTATGGTATGCTCCTAAAGCTGCTCATCGACTATTATCTATCCCCACTCTTGCTGCTCAAGGCTACAGGAGTGAGACTATGAATGAAGAAACAAGTATCTGGAACACCGAGGATGTTCAGGTAATACAGGCTTCTGCTTTATTTCCTGACAACAATCTCCACTGGTTTCGGTCGTTTCCGATCAAACCTGGTCTTATTGCTTCGGTGGTCAAGATTGATTCTACTCTTTGGCACCAACGCATGGGTCATCCCTCTGATAATGCATTGAGACATCTTAGTGCTCACACTACTAGTTCTTCCATGGTCGCTGTTCCTTCCAAACGAGCTCCCTGCAAGGGTTGTGCTCTTGGAAAGATGCCTAATCGCTCCTATCCACTCTCTGAGAAGCGTGCTACTTGGGCTTTGGATCTCCTTCACACCGATCTCATGGGACCATTCGATACGGAATCTCGCACTCACAAACGCTATGTGCTTACCCTTATTGATGACTACTCTGGCTTTGCCCTCCTCGCTTTTCTGCGAGAGAAATCTGAAACCTGTCGCTTTCTTCAGGACATGCTATGCCTGATGGAGAACCTTGCTGGTTCTGTGGTCACCTCTGTATGTTCTAATCGAGGTGGGGAGTTTATGGGATGGAATGTCCAGACGTTCTTTGCGTCCAGAGGTATCTCTCACCAGACCTCTGTTCCCCACACTCCACAGCAGAATGGATGTGCTGAGAGATTCAATCGTACCATCTCCGAAAAAGCTGGGGCAATTCACCATCATGCATGCCTACCCAATGTGTTCTGGCAGGACACAATGGAGACCTCACTTCATATCTACAATAGGCAGCCTGTTCGTCGTCTCAATTGGAAGACTCCCATTGAGTTATTCTCTGGGAAGATTCCAGATGTGTCCTACTTTCGTGTGTTTGGATGTTCCGCTTACGTCTTTATCCCAGATGAGATGAGACATTCAAAACTAGCAGCAAAGGCAGAGGAAATGACCTTTATTGGATATGAACCTGGCACTAAAGGATGGAAATTCTGGTCTCAATCCAGACGTCGTTCCTTCATCTCAACAAATGCCACTTTCGACGAATCTTCTTTCCCTTCATGTTCCAGAAAGACTAGAGACAAACCAGACCACCTACACAAAGATCCTGCACTCGATCATAGTTCTACTCAGGAACGGAATCCGGAAATCCCTCCTAGAGTACCTGTCAATGAAGACATAGAACCACTGGTTCAACCAGTACCTAATCAACCTTCTTCCTTGCACTCATCACGATCTTCATCACCTTCTAGGAGTCCCTCACCATGGAGACCTCCTTCATCCCATTCCTCGCATAAACCAGAAGCACAATCGCACCATCCATTATCTCCCTTATCACCTCTCACTCAATCCAACTTATCCCTTCCACCTGTATCACCACCTCCACCTCAATCTGGCTGGAAGAGAGGTGTTCAACCTGGACGTTTTACTACCTCCTCTGGAAGTTGAAGAGACATTGAGGATATGCCGCAACATAAACGGTATAAACTTCCTCCTTACAAACGGATTGAATCTCGTCCTATCAGACCTGCTCTTTGGCAACCTCCACGCCAATCTAGAGAACCTCTTACAACATTTCGTGCTTTACCACATCAAAATAGACGCACTATTCAGGAACAAACTAATGTTCGACCTCCTCTTGAGGACTCGAGACGCACTACTCGTGCACATGCACCACGCATACTACCTGATAATGCCTATGGTGATCGCACTCCGCTTGAGATTGAGCGAGATCTTGCTAGAGGTATTGTTCCTATTCAGGAAGAGCAGATCCCGGTTAACCAACCGAGACCCACGAACGATGAGGACATGGGAGAACTTTATTCAAATCAATGGATGAGATTTCACTTATCATCTGCGATTACTCAGAATCTACCCAAACAATATAGGGATATTCTGAAGATGCCCACTTCTGAACAATGAGACTGGAGGCTTGCGATGGAAGAAGAATATAAATCCCTTATGGACCGAAAGGTATGGGATTTGGTTGATTTACCTAAAGGTCGAGAGACCATCAAAGGGAGATGGGTCTATGCAGTTAAAAGTGATGGCAGAAAGAAAGCTCGCTTTGTGGCCAAAGGCTTCACACAGATCTTCGGTATCAACTATGAAGAAACCTTTTCACCAGTTACCAGGTTTGAGACCGTTCACCTTCTTCTGGCCTTAGCCGCTTTAGAAGATTGGGAAATAGAAGCACTCAATGTCAAGACTGCTTTTCTATTCGGCAAACTTGATGAAGATCTCTATATGGTTCAACCTGAGGGTTTCGTTCACAAAGGTCAGGAAACTAAGGTTTGTAGATTGCGAAAGGCCATCTATGGTCTCAAGCAAGCAGTGCTTCAATGGAATAAGACGCTACATGCTTCCCTGATCAAGTTTGGATTCAGGAGATATCATGCTGATCCAGGCGTTTATTACAAATTTATTGGCAAGCATATAATTATTCTTGTCTTTTATGTTGACGATGCTCTTTTTATGGGCAGTGATAGGTCACTCGTTATGAATCATAAGAAACAGTTCATGGATCGTTGGGAATCCAGGGATCTTGGTCCAGCCCAAGAATACCTAGGAATGAGGATTACCAGGGATTGCGAGAAACGCACTCTGAGACTGGACCAGTGCTTGTATGCACAGAAGGTCGTCAAGTGTTTTGGTCAACAGAGTTCCAAACCATGCTCTACCCCTCTACCCTCCGGATACAATCCAAGACCAAACGAATCCAAGGAGAATCCTACTGTCTGGAGCAGATATCAGTCGGTCATTGGATCACTGTTGTATATCATGCTTGGCACTAGACCAGACCTTGCTTATGCGGTTATCAAGATGTCACAGTTCTCTACAAATCCCTCTGAGGAACATTTGCAGAAGGCGATCTATATCGTTCGCTATCTAGCTTCAACTGTGAATCTCTGTGTCACTTATGACGCAGAAGGACCTTCTATTCAGAATGGTCTCATTGCTTACTCTGATACCGATTGGGCAGGAGACATCGAGACATCTCGATCTACTACTGGTTATTCCATTTATCTGGCAAATGGAATTGTGTCCTGGCTCTCCAAGAGACAGAAGAGAGTTCGACTCTCGTCTACAGAAGCAGAATATTGTGGAATGACTGAATGTTGCAAGCAGATTCAACGGATACGCAACCTCTTCAAGGAGATCAAAATCTCTTTACCTCCCATCCCACTATGCGTTGATAATCAAGGCACCATATTTCTTGCTTCTAATCCCGCTCAGGAAGGACGCACTAAACAGAGTATTCTGGAACACTATATCCGAGAAGCTGTCAAATTCGGTGAAGTCATTCTGTACTATGTTCCCACCAATCTTCAGTTTTCAGATATCTTTACTAAGAATCTTGGAAAGATAGCCTTCGAGCGAGGACATAAAAGTCTCACATTATCTCCTTTATAATGACCAACGTTTCTAGTGAGGAAGAGTGTTGAAATCAGTAATATTTCTCTTTCAGACTTCGTCTTCATGTCACTGATTAGATGAAAGATCTTATCTTCATGTTTACACTATCACGTTTAGTCTTAGATCCGTTCTATGGACCATTAGTCATTCTTGATGACTCATGATACATTTCTATCATATCTTCCCTTTCTTTATTTAGAAAAAGGTTTTGTTGCGCACGGACCAGCGCACACACTTATACAAACAACCCTGTATGTATATAAGGAGAGCTCCCTTCTATCGCTCTTCTTAACTCGAATTACTACCTCGTTCTTTGAGTCCTCTGCAGTCCCTCTACTGCTCAAGTCTTACCTCAAGTCGCCCATGTGAGTTTCCCACAGTACATCCTTCTATCGAAGAGACCTCTGCACCCAGACCTTATAGGCTGGTTACAAACGAGAACGGGCACTCTCGTTATAGTGAGAATTCAACAAATGCACCATGGTGAGAGAGTGGTGTGATATGGCTCACTGACGATGATTCTCTAGGAGTCCAACACTATAGCGTGCATGTGGTAAATTGACCTCTTGGGTGCGATGCACTGGTAACCGCCGTTGGCAGGTGGGAGACTTAGTAGGATATGGAAGAGCTGGACATGAAGCTGTCGGATGTTTAGTCTTTTTCTGTTGCCTGACAATGTGGAACCTCGAGGGTTGATGAGGACACTGAATTGATGGTGCATACACACACATAAACAGAAACTACAAACTCTCAATAGCATAATAGAAGTCTTTATCAATGTACTTATTGAGGAACATTGAAGAGGAAGTGTGGATGCTATTGTAACAGCTGAGTCGATTGTCTGCATCAGGATGATCAAACCAGCGGGGGGTAACATGACAGTAAGATCATAGTAGCTGATCTAACAGAAATATCTCACCAAGTGGAGCACTGGATGCACGTGTCGCTTGTTTTAGGACATGCAGTCCTGAGGATGGTTCAACGAGAGATCTGTTAGCATGAACAGCAATATCTAGACGTTTGGCATAAACGAGAAAGCAGTTTGTCCAGGGGATCCTCTCCTTCCTGGAGGAAGTTGGGCACATGATCATACGGACAAGGATGATGGTATGGCCTGGAGGGTCGATGTTTGATCATTGCATCAGTCTCTCATGTATAACATCGCCACATACCTGTTAAGCCACTGGAGGGCCATGTGGATACCTCATCAATGTTTAGTAGGGCAGCATCGTAGTGGCCGTACTTCCATTGTCCATCAGGCAGATGAGCATGGATGGTGAAGGTTCAAGTTGAGCCCAATGTTGATGGGTCATAGTACGACTTTTGCTGCAGACGGGCCTTGTTCCAGACTTGGAGATCATTGAAAGGGAGTGGAACGTTGTGAGGTGATCTTTGTGGTCCACCAAACACATGGAAATTTTGAGTGAAAGCGCCTTCATGGTTGATATACTACTAGTCACCTAAGGCTCCTCACAGGTCTGGGAGGTTAAATGTCTGCGCAGCATCATTGATGGAGACTAGTGTTTTAGAGTCCAGTTGCAGACTGGTAGCGCAACTGGCAACTGGACTGGACTGCAACTGATTGCAACTGGACTGATGTCAGTTGTGCACAACCAGTCTTTACCAGTCCAGTTGCAGTTGCCTGGTTTTGGGAGAAGTCAGCCAACTGGTAAAAGACTGGTTGCAACTGGTCGCAACTGGTGCACAGCCACCCCTATATATACTACCATTCAGGGGAATATTTGGTGATTTTTCCATATTTTTTGGAATTTATTTGGCCCATATATCACTCAAAATCAATATTTCAATGTCAAAAAGTGACATCCAACTCAGAAATGCTCATGTCTCACCCAAAGTTTATTTTTATAGAGATTAGATGTAGCCATGAGTATGTAGAACACTTCATTTCTGATATAGAAGTCATGAAAGTCACTTGATGAATTGATATAAGTAAATCTGGGTCAGTACCACTCAAAATCAGTCAAAAATGACAAGTGACCCGGAAATGCTTATATCTCATCAGGAATGGATCCCCATGTCTCCCACCATAGGAATTATATGTGGCCAGGAGTGTATAGAATAATAGATCTCACTAACAGGAAGCATGAAATTCACATGGCATGGTGAATTGTTATGAGTGAATCTGGGTCAGTATACCCTCTAAATCAACATCGATCCGAAAACAGGTCATACCTACTGATGCTGTGATCCGATCTTTATGGTGTATAGGAGTGATTTGTAGCTAGGAGTCCATAGCATAATTAACCTCACTCATGGGAAGCATGATTCTCACTCGGTCAGGGGTTAGGGGTCGGTCTTTCAGGCAACTGGTTGCAACTGGTTGCACAACTGCTAAAAAGCCAATCAGGACCAGTCCTAATCGGTCCAGTTGCGGTCCAGGACTCTTCTGGACATTGTTAGGACCGGTTTTGGTCCGGTTGCATGGTCAGGGGGTCAAAAAACCGGACCAGACCGGACTTTTAAACACTAATGGAGACACGGTGGGTTGAAGGATTGCAGTTGAGATGGAAGGCTGTAGAGCCCATGATGAAAATTTGAAGAGGATTAGGAATGGTACCGAGAGGAGCTGCAAGGAGCCACTGAGCTGCAGCAAAAAGATCGGTGGCCTTGCGATGTGGTGACCACAACTCTTGTGCTAGTTCCAGAGTTTCGTTACTATCATTCTCATCATCCAATTTTTCCAAGTCTGTGTCACCAACTTTTGCTTCTGCACGCCTAGCCTCTTCACTGAGAGTGATTGCAGTACCAAAAAGCTGGCACCTTTCATCACAGTTGAGAGAATGACAGATCTGAGTACTATAATTTATGTTATTAGTCATAGAAGCAGGGTCCTTGACGACTTCAATATGTGCATGCCAGTGTTCAGTAGTGTCTGCAGTCCACTGGATGGCATTTCCAGCGTTCTCAATACTCGGAACCACATGGTGCAGTAATTCTAACTTTGGAATATTAAAGTGGTTGAGTGGTGCATTAGTTATCCCTCTGCAACAGAGGCCATGGTCAAGGATTGCCTGCTTGTATTCAAGTTGGTGAAACTCTGCCAATGCATTGGCAATCCGGTCACAAGTCACGGAGGAGATGACTGTAGCCTGTGCGAGATAACAAAAGTCTACCAATGCATGGATAGCATGGACAATGCGAGAGTCAGGAAAGCCAAATAGCACAGCTACAATGTATCATTGTGCATCATGCTGCATCCATCTGGTGACTTGCTTTAATTGTGTGACACCCTGACTGAAATGATGAAAGCCAGTTACTAGAGGAAGTATAGAGAACCGAAAATCTAGTTCACGAGCACCAAGTGCTTTTTTACATCACTCCGAGTCTAAGTCATGGTCCCAGAAAAATCGGTGCCAGTGGTGCAGGCATTCAGGGGTCAGAAATTGGAAGGGGCAAGAGAGTGGCCAGTCCCAGAAAAATGGGTGAGAGACTCCACTGAGGCGGTACATCTCACACTCCCGGAAGAATTCCTTGACGTCTTTGGGTCGTGTCTCAAGGGATTGGAGCTGTGCCAAAGTGAGGGCGCCAGTCTGACTCTCGCATGGATTGGGATTGCCAAATTGGTCATACTTGGCTAGAGTGACTGGAGAAGTTTTACCTCGTACACAAGCTACCATGGCTGCCTCAGGAGTGTCAACAATGTAAGCAGTGAGTGGTGTGAAACAAAAATATAGATTGCCTGCAGGGTCTGACATCATTCTCCCCACACATGCCACGATCTTGAGGGGTTCAAGAATGATGTCCAGACACTGGTGGAATAGCCATGCTTCAAGGACTGAGCAGATTCAAGAATTAGGGTGTAGGAATCAAGAGATCAGCATGAACACAAGGAGGAGAAAGGCATGAGATGATGCTTTGTTACGAATCTTCATTCTGATATTAGTGAGGCTAATTAGTAACAGGTGTGTGACTCTCCCTCTGCACATATTAGTGATATGTGTCTTGTCAGAGGAAAGGACAACACCACAAAGTGTGCCACCAGGACTTATTTCTGACTAAAAAGGGTACTAGGACATCAGTGGCTGGAATATAGTATGGTAAATAGTGGAGCTCGCACCTGCATCTCCCATGCCCCATCACTACTCATCCATTCTGTATAGAGTCATACGATCCATTCGGCAGTGGTAAATAGTCGGTATGGGTGGAGATTCATCTCATTGGCAAAGAGTGGGTGATTAAATAGCACCTCAATGCAGTCTAGAGAGTCACGATAGTAAAGATGTACTGGTTCCTTTGTCGGGTGAGTGGTGGGAATGACTTGAAATTTCCATGTGGGTCCTGAAGGGAGTATCTCTGCATGGGAGTGTAGCTCTTTCGCAGACCAAAATGAGAGCGGCAATGTTGTTGTCTAGAGGTAGGGTAGGGCTATGTTAGAAGAATCCCCACAACAAAGTTAAGCCAGACTGAGCACACCAGTCTAAGGGATAGGAAATCATCAATTGCCCTCATACTTAGTCGTGAGGTGAGGAGAAAATTTGCCATTTGCCAGTCCTCAAAATTGGAGAATGGGTAGTATAAATTGAGTTTGTGATAGACTGAGAATCCATCCAATTCAAAGTGAGTGAGGAATGTTTGTCCTGGTCCCTTAGCTTCCCTAGCACCATCACACTGATCGACTACCCAGTCGGATGCAGGATATAATGCTTGTACCTTGGGGGGGATGGGTTCTGAATTGGCACTGCCAAGAGGATGGTGAGCATCCGAATCATTATCTGTGATCTGTGGTTCATCTGTGTGGTGCTCACCCTCTTGAGGCTATGTACATGGGTCGGGCATCTATCCCATCATCTGCCATACCGATATCATGGTCATCTTGCTGCGAGACATGGGGGATAACTCTTTCACATGGAGGATTTGCCCTATAGTAAAACCTAGGCTGTGTTCAATGGAACAAGAGGCCTTTGGGTGTCGAAAAGGACTTGTAGCACCTAGGACAGTTGGGCATCATGATTGTATCGAGAATAGTGGTTTTATGTAGGATCTTAAGCTTGTGTTCAGTTGAGCACTGTGGTAGGTTGGGTGGGGCAATGATCCAAGCTGGAGTAGTCAGGTCAAATTACATATCGATTACTAGTCGTTGTATGCAACAGTTTCATTTCATGTTTACATCAATGATACATGTGTCAGATTCGCATGCCTCACTGTAAAAATTTATAACACTGGTGGGTTGTTCATGCTATCACATACATTAGGGTTGGACCACCATCAAGCAAACACATAGCACATTCATATTTGAGAACAGTGACACGCTTCGTGTCTACCACCTCAATAATCAATTGAATGAGTGGCCAACAAGGCCAAGTGGAGGAAACTGAATACAATGATCCGTCATGTTAATGTCATGTTAAACATGCAGGTATGGAAAAGTAAGGACACACTGGATTGATTCTGCTGGACAATGTCGAACGCCCAAATCAAATATCTGCTCATGATCATTGAATCTTTGTTGTCACACATCTGTGTAACAGTCCCCCAGAATCGTCATCTGTATACCAATGTAAACCTAATCATCCTCAGTGCCAACCAGTCATTGGATGGTGGCCACATCAGCACCAGGCAAAGGCCAAATGCGACAACCTTCTGATGCAGTTCCTTGACCATCTTGGCCTTCGAGTCGACTTTGCCCTCACTCTTGGAGGTGGCCACCTGGGTAAAGTCTTTCAGTAGCTTGGAGCCAGCCTCCTTTTGCAGGACAAGTGAAAGCTGGACTGCATGATGCAAGAATTCACTACAACCTTGATGTCCTCCTCCACCGTAGAGCAGAAGTACCAAGACAGATACCACCAGGTGTTTGTGCAGACGCATCTCCTGAGACAGTGTTTTCTAAAAACAAGAATTCAACATGTGAAGAACAGGATGCAAACAAGGGACATGCTGTTGATGGTGATGCCAACTTGAAGAAGATCACACACTTTCTCGATCTTGCTACCGGTCAATCTGAGCGGTTGGACAAGATGGTTATCAGCACTACCGGTCTGGAGCCTGTAACCATGGTCAATGAGGTAGGCACCCATGCCAGTGGCCTGTGCATTGAATATGACCTGACGTGCATATTGCTTCCACTCAGGCTGGGAAATCTGAAGGAGTGCTGTGGCTAGTGTTTCGAAGTCCAGTTGCAGACTGGTAGCACAACTGGCAACTGGACTGGACCACAACTGATCGCAAACTGATGTCAGTTGCACGCAACCAGTCCTTACCAGTCCAGTTGCAGTTGCCTGATTTTGAGAGAAGTCAGCCAACTGGTAAAAGACTGGTTGCAACCGGTCGCAACCGGTGCACAGCCACCCCCTATCTATACTACCATTCAGGGGAATATTTGGTGATTTTTCCATATTTTTTGGAATTTATTTGGCCCATATATCACTCAAAATCAATATTTCAATGTCAAAAAGTGACATCCAACCCAGAAATGCACATTTCTCACCCAAAGTTTATTTTTACATTACACATTATAGATATTAGATGTAGCCATGAGTACGTAGAACACTTCATCTCTTATATAGCAATCATTAAAGTCACTTGATGAATTGATATAAGTGAATCTGGGTCAGTATACCACTCAAAATCAGTCAAAAATGACAAGTGACCCGGAAATGCTTATATCTCATCAGGAATGGATCCCCATATCTCCCACTATAGGAATTATATGTAGCCAGGAGTGTATAGAATAATAGATCTCACTACCAGGAAGCATGAAATTCACATGGCATGGTGAATTGTTATGAGTGAATCTGGGTCAGTATACCCCCTAAATCAACATTGATCCGAAAACAGGTCATACCTACTGATGCTGTGATCCGATCTTTATGGTGTATAGGAGTGATTTGTAGCTAGGAGTCCATAGAATAATTAACCTCACTCATGGGAAGCATGATTCTCACTCGGTCAGGGGTTAGGGGTCTTCTGTCTTTCAGGCAACTGGTTGCAACTGGTTGCACAACTGCTAAAAAACCGATCAGGACCGGTCCTAATCGGTCCAGTTGCGGTCCAGGACTCTTCTGGACATTGCTAGGACCGGTTTTGGTCCGGTTGCATGGTCAGGGGGTCAAAAAACCAGACCAGACCAGACTTTTAAACACTAATCAGGTGAGACGAGGTGATGAAGACAACCACTGAGTGGCACCAAGAAGATGCTATCTACCCTTATGTAACTCGCTTGTGGCACCAAATACTCCATCACCGTCGTACAGCTCCCCTTGACCTCTGACAAATGGCTCCCCCATTCATCCATCACACTCCAGAGTACCAGCATGTCACTGTTGTGTGGCTAGTGGCATCCATTGCAGTTGAGGAAAGTTGCCTGTAGGGTTGACCATGTATGTCTTGGCTCCACCTTGGAGAAGTCTCACATGGATCTGCCATGGCGAGGTGGGGTCAGGAGCAGTGGAGTGCTCAGATAAGTCATGTCATATCAGTGTCTTGCTGACTTTCGAATGTTTCTGTGCCAGTGAGGCCTTGGACCACTCATCTTCACCGTGGGTCCGAGAATTGTAACACCTTCTCCTTTCATCATTGATGAAGTGGTTTGTATTTCCCAAAAGATGGCTATTTTGATTCTTATTGTGCATCAGCACTCGAGGTTTGGAGCCCGGAGTGCAGTCACCTGAAGGGAAAGCATGCAAAAACAATGGATATACCAATCGAGACTCATCGTAACACCAATGCGCAGTTCTTCAGCATCAGAAGTCTTTGAAAAGAAGGTAGATTATCGGGTCTGAGCGCAGTCTTCTAGACTTGACCGTCCGATATGTCATGGAGCTCGCCTGCTTTGGAATTGCGAGCTTTCCAACTTTCACATGTGACTTCATTGTCTGCAGCAGAAAGAAAGTTGGCCAGAAGCAAAGAAGGGAGTTGGAGTGGAGCAGCACATAGAGGGGGAGGTGGTTGAGGTTTTCAGCCTGTAATGAGTCAAAAAACCCGGTTTGAAATGGGTTGAAATAGTTGGTTGCAACAGCATGGACATGCAGAGGTAATTGAGGTGTTGGTGGGGTATACTTGATGGCAATTGATGCAGATTGGGTGAGCAACAAAGCAGTCGTTGAGGTCAAGTCAGTTAATTACTGTGTTGAGTGTAACTAGGAGAGGGGATGTCTGGTCGATTAGACTGAGCATGAGTAGGATGACGTTTAAGCACTGCAGGATCAGTGCACTGGCAAAGAGACGTGGTGTTTGGTATGAAGGAGTGTGGTTATGATGATGAGTAACCAACCAAACCATGTAGTGTGAGCCCCTTCATACTAGATCTGACATGCACTAGGGGGCATCAGGTATGATGGTGGTATTGGTATAGAGAAGTTTGGGGATGCGAGAGGAGCTGGGGCCTGAGCAGATCTGGTGGGTTCTTCCCCAACACTGAGTGCGGCATGATGTAATTCTGGTACAGTGACACATGGATCTGTATGGAGAAGGGGGTCATTGTGAACGTCTTCACCACCTTCAGGGTCATCATACAAGCCTATTGAAAGTGTCAGCGGAGTTCAGTGGATCGTCTACTGGGGCCTCATCTTCATCAGCCCCAAATCCTGCTGCTCTAATCCTGGCTTTCTTGCGGACACGAGTAGAATGAGCACGAGCAGGTGGCATTGCCTTGCAACGTGGGACAAGGGCTGGAATGGAATGTGCAATGGGAACTGGGTTTCCATCATTGAGTGGAATGGGAGAAAAGCAAGGCAGAGGGAGATAGGTTGCAAGATGAGTATGGGGGATGACGTGGGCGAACTCGGATACTCCTGGGACTTCTGATGATGGAGGTGTTTGAGTGGAGGAAAGGCTGCATGCCGGGGGTGGCAGTGGACCTCGAGGTGGGGGAGTCTGTTCATGGATTTCTGGTAATGATAGAAAATTATCTATGATATCCATTTGGTCATCATGAGAACCCACAAGCCTACAGAAATGAAGGTCAGAGTAAATAATATAAAATAGTAATGGACTTAAACATACATATTGGGGCCTGGAAATGGTAGCATTTGATCCAAGGATTTGGACCCAGAAGCCGCAACTGGTACATGAGGCAAATCCATCTGGTCATGAAAGGGAGTAGCAGTGCGTGCTACAGCTCTGCCTTGAGCCTGAGAATCACTCTTGGGGGCTTTGAAAACGCCTTGGGGAACACCACATCTGCATTGCAAAGTGACAGGTGGTGGAAGACTGCTTGAACTAGTACTTGCTCTCCCTCGTCCCTGTCCCTGTTGTGTGATTGCAGAGAGCTGCAGGGTCTGTTCACGACGATGCAGGTCATGCAGGTATGATGGTATAATTTGTCCACCCCTGTCTGGATGTTGTGCCTTGCAAGTGTCGCAATTGCAGAACAGACTGTGGTTTCTTGACTCATGACATGTGTCATATGCCACTGTGTCATCCTAGGAAAGTCAGAATGAGTTCAGGACAGGCAGGGATGAGAATGATGAGTACTGACTGTCATGGTGATGGAAGTAAGGAAGAAAGAGGGAAAGGTTGGAGATCTCAAGCTCAAGCTTGAGGCTCGCAGTTGCCTCATGCTTGAGATTCATCTAGTTAGATTCATACGTACCTGAGCCAAACTGGGATAGCACTCACTGCCAGTGTAGACAATCCTACCATTCTGCAGAGTAGAATAAGGTCGTCTATTTGGAGGTGATCATACATGGATCAATGGCGTTCAATATCAACTACCAGGAGTGTGCTGTAGGTGTGAAAAACAAGGGTAGACTAAGTGTTGACCAGATCAAAAATTTCCAATGCCTATGACTAAGCGTGATTACTCCCAAATGTGTTCCCTACTTAGATCTTACTGAACTTTGCTTATACTGGTGCTAAACGCAGTGAATATACTGGGGAACCTGTCAGTCTAATTTCTATAGAGCAGTCCAATAGGATGATATCACTTTAATAGGTGTACAGCAGTGCATGGGCTTAAGTTGGTGATTTTGTAATGTCTCTTTGAAAGCTTAAACTACTTCCTCCCAAGCCTCCCATGCCTATCGCAGCCAATGAAACAGTCCAATCCTATTCAGCAAGGCTATTAAAGTCTGTTTCTCTGACTTGGGAGGACTCACAATTTGAGTTTGTTGTCACCAACACTATTGACCTGACTCATGCAGATTTGAGCTCTGACTCAGGCTCTGCAGATGTGAACAAGCATGGAACCAATAATGGATTGATACAGCTGAGGGTCTGGTCCACTCTGAATTTACTGAAAACTATGAGAAGCCTACTATCCTAGTAGCACTGGATACTCTAGAAGGTAATACAGAGATTAACATGATATGTAGTGTGACAAGACAGTCCTGGTGCTACAAACATTTAGAAATCAACTTGAATAGGATGACAACTTTGATGATTATGCTCTTGATAATACATTGAATATGTATGCTTTTGAGCTGGATGAGTATCTCTGTCTGCCCACAGTAAAGACAAATGACCTGCTTGTGTGGTGGCAAAATAACTGTCACACATACCCTACACTATATTGAATGGCTTTGGATTAGCTTTCTGTGCCAGACAAGTCTTCTAAGGTTTGACTTACTCTATTCTGAGTTGCATTAACTAACCACCATGACATAGCAACTTTAACAATTGTAGAATGAGTATTCTTGCAAGGATATTATCTTCTTCATTCCACACAGAACTGACTGTCTCCATCTGCCATCTGTGCATACTTTAGAACCTGGGTGCTTGAGCAAGGTGTGATCTACTTTTTATAGAGGATCTACTTGCTGCAACCACAAGCTGGAAGCACAAAGTCTATCTGGTAGTAGGAGTCAAGAGTTTAAAGGTGCTTGGAATTTGGGACAAGTGATCAGAGATTTTATTGAGGGGGTACAAGACAAGGTGTATTGTCAAGTAGATCTAAGCTGAGGTTATAGGAGATAGGCATAGGCTTATATAGAATGAAGAAGTGGTCTATGTGAAGAGCAGAACAAACACAAGGGGACCTAAAGAGAAAGGAGACATGTCATCTAGATACAATAGGAGTGGCTGATGAAATGGAATTGACTAAGATACTATAGATACAATCAAAGCAGTGGGATTAGTAAGTCAACAAAGAGAAGGTCACATGAGTTCAAGAACTATAGAGCAAAGTAATTAAGTGACAGAGAAAATAAAAAAGAGAGGGGAAAATTATAACATTATTCTCATACTAGGGTCAATGAACTATTAGAAGACTATTAGTAAAGATCCTGGCATTTCCCAGATGAACTTCCAGTGATGTTAAAATATCTGAAATCATCAATGGGGTCATCATAGTTGAAGGGGGAGAGAGAATGACTAGGGTCATGATGCCTGATACAACAGGTTTGGCCATGAGGAGGGAGAATAGAGTGGATTGTCTAGAGAAGTGGGTACTTGTAGAGGATGAATAGAATAAAGAGAAGAGCCTGACTAGAGGAGAAGGGGATTAATGATGCCAGGGGTTGATAGGGCAGGGATGATCCTGTTTGTGAGGGGAGTACAAGGAGATTGTCTGGGACAATGACATTAAGTATGGCCAGAAGTAGATACAAGGTAGAAGGGACATTGATAGAGGTCACAGTTAATTCTTTGATGTCTGAGATGATGACATGAGAAGCAAGCCTGGTCATATAGGAGATTGTTGCAGCTGAGATAGAGGCATGGATATGTTTGGCTGTGGTGAGGGTGTCAATCTCAGCTGGTTCCACATTAGCAAACTGGCCTTCTCCTAGATATCACTAGACAGTATTAGCCAGTTTACTAGACCACACAGTTGCCTCTAGGAATGTTCCCAATTGTCTAGTTCTGGACATCCCCCTTAGTCTGTCCTATGCTCTTTCTAGACTGTACTAGATTAGACACAGAGGTGAATATGATGACTCACTAAAACACTAGCCCCTATGCAATCTGGACAGAACTAGATATCATAGACTAGGACAGGGTCCAGAACACAGACTGGTGACTTATCTGACAATGACTGACATGGTAGAATGCTAGTCCCTGTATCACAGTTTGGACAGAACTGTATACCATGGGCCAGGATAGACATTAGATATTTCTCATCATTTACTTAGTAGGATAGATCAGTATATTATCAAAAGGTATGACATTTGACAAATTGCAATAAATGACAGCATACAACTAGTAAGAGAGCACAATTTCCTATCAAATTAGTCAAGGTCAGCATCAAAGCCACAGCCACCCCCAACAGGATCCTGATTACTTGCCCCATTTAGTGTTGCCACAGCTTTGATTATCTGTTGACTCTGAGTCAGAGTTCTAATTGGTTTGAGCCAAGTCACTCATAGCTGAGCTGCAGTAAAAGCCATGCCCAGCCTCAGCCTCTGTGTTTCCAACTCTGGCTTCAAGTTGGCTTGAGATTGACTCTATTTTTCCATTTTGCATTGTGTGCAATGCAACAAGGTCCATACTCAAGAACTGAAGAGTACATGCATACAGGGTACCAGGTGCAAACTTTCTACTTCTCTCTGCCATCCTAATGACTAGTACTGCTCCATGCAATCACCAGCCACAGATTGGATCTAGTGACACCTAAACTTCATCAACCACAACATCATTGCTAATGCCACCCAGATTCTAGAGTATCTCTACACAGCATACCCTGCAAATACTGTGTTGCATTCTGTTTGACATATTTTAGTAAGTTCATGTTGTACAATAATTAACCTCCTAAACTTTGTCAAGTTCTCAACATGATGAAGTCCAGCTCTAGTGGTAATATCATATCACTTGTATTCTGTTTCCTGTCTGATTCACCCAATCTCACAATTTATCTCTGATGCCTTGATCACCTAATGTTGCCATAGTTACTATCTATAGCTGGCTTTAGCTGTCATCAAGCCAACAGCTAAGCTTAACTGAGCTGAGTCATGTTATATGTGAACTGCCACTTGGCTATGTGTGACTAACTTGACCAAGTCAGTTAATTGCTTGTTCAAACAGGCTCAAAAGTCAAGACTCAACTTCCACTTAAGACATGTGGAACACAGATAGTGAAGCCTGAGTAAAGTTGGACATAGCATGTATATAATACTCAAATCTTGACTACTGTAGTTACAACATATTAATCATGTGACAGAATGAGCTACTAAAGACAAATCTCTGGTGACAATTTCTCACCCTGTTTCTTGCCAATCTCATGAATAATATGGTCAAGAATACCTTCCTCTGACCCTTGGAGTGCATCTGTGGGAATACTGCTCCCACCATCATTGATTAACACCTCTTGCTATGTTGTCAATCTTTATTTCAGGTTGGGCCTTTGCTTCTTCAGCAAGAACTTTAGCATCTGAAGTGCTTCCATGAGGACCAGACTCATCTAATTATAATGTTTTGTATCTGTCAAACTGCTGGAAGAGAATGCCCACTCACATGGGACAGCTGAAGGCTGGATTGGGAGATAATCCATTGCCATCTGAAAAATGGTTGAGTAGTGCATGTACTCTATTTCCCAGAATGTCAAGGGGTCAGTGCAAGAGTGAGATAGACCAGATGTGATGTATGAATTGTACTCTTGCTCCATGGACTGTGGGGTCTGCTCACCTGGCCTGATCTCCATGTAAGCAAGGCCATATCTTGCAGCAAGGGTGGTGAAGGGTTACAGCCATTCTAAATAAGTAGTATGTTGATCCCCGTTATTGCTTTCAATAGGATATTTTACATGATATTCCTCCATCTGTAGATACAATCAAAATCATGGCTTGAGTCACATTCCTACATCATTTACTCACCCTCTGACAGATATCCATTTTTGCACTCACAATCTTCTACATTTCCCAATGCATCTTCAGCTACAAAACCTAAATACAGGGATCAACAACTGTAGAGTAATGAGTTACAATGGTTGAATCCTTGTAAGATATCATTACTTACACATAGTAAACATGTAAGCCTTGCTGTGTCCAATACAATCATAGTAGTGCAGGGCATATTCAATCCCACTGGAGACAAATGGCCAAAGTTGTAGTGCATCAGGCAGTTCAGACATGCCTTTCCACTACACTACAAACATCTCAAATGATAGCATAGTACCACCAAGAAGAGGAATCTCCTTGCCACATATAGTCTTTTGTACAAGAAAGACAGGCTAGAAAATATGCTTTAGTCTTGGCTGAAACATTGGATAGTCACCTTACCTTGAGGATGAGTTCAAGATCCTGCAAGACATCCCATTGCATATCCTTCATGTAATGATCTCTGATATCAGCATTGTGAGATGCTTCCATGAAGTGTTTGATAGCATAAGTAAATAGAGTTACCAAACTGTATGCCATCAGATTGCTAGAATATCATGATGACTTACTGGCCAAAGAACCCATAGTTGATGGATCATATGATAGATTGAATCCCAGCATGTCCTGACATGGTGCAACATTTCAGCAACAGGAAGAGTGATCACTTGACTATGTTCATTGGCAAACAACTCTTGTGTATTTCTGGATACAAGTGCTTGCTTGAAATTTTCATGGTGCTGACTTGAAGCTTGGATGCTGTGCACAACCTTCCTCCCATGTGTGATGGAATGCTCACAAATGCTCTGGATGTATTCCTGCTTGCTGACTACCTTGCCTGATGTAGTCTTCCAAGATTTTGGACAGCTGGTAAAATCTGCTTGAGCATAGTCATTGAGGATGTGCTGAACACAAATATTAAAAATGTGGGGAAGACAGTAGATGTGGTGTTCAATGTGATTGAATTTCATTTCCTATTCTATGTAAGATCCTAGTGAGCTCAGACATGGCAGCCTCATTGTTTGTAGCATTATTGAGAGTGAAATAGCTGAGCCAAAATGGTAGCTAAGTGCACAAGGGGATGAAAATGATTACTATACATACCTTTCCAAAGGAATGCATGCTCAATCAAGTATGTGAAGTAGAGCTTGAGTGAGTGTGGTCCCCACATGAGAGCTAGAAATGCGATGAAAGATGATGAGAGTGCATCTGAAGGTGAGCTTGCCAACTCCATTCTTTGTGTCTTGTCCAATCCAGTGTGCAGTTACAGCAAGGTATGGATTGAGGTTATTGCTTAATCAGACATCAGCAGTGAGAGATATCTCACCCATCACAGTCTATCATAGCCACTGAGATGTTAGTACTAACTTGACAATTGTATAAACAACATACTGTGAGGTCAGCCTTCAATACCTTGAAATTGGATTTCCAGGCTTCAATAACAAGTTCTCAAGTTTTTGTACAATGAGAGATCTTAGAAGCAGGTACATCCCAAGGGCAGCAGAAGATTAAAAGATCCTGGAGCTCTGGAGATTCCACCTTGTTTATCAGCTGAGAATAAAGAAAGTAAAGAAGAAAATGAGTAGAGTTGACAAAAAGCAGAGCAGGCATACCAAGTTTTCAGCCACCAAGAACCAGACTAAGTATTGACAAAGTCTCTCAATAGAAAATTCTGGCAGTACATGACTATGCTATGCAACATCCAGTAATCAACCATTTGAGAGATCCTTAGGAACAGGAGGGAGAGCATGGATGTCAACCCCAGGCTGAGCAAGTACCTTCCTCTGAGTCAATGTCTCCAACATATAACTAGTATTTGAAAGTCCAGTTCAGTTCAGTTATGGACCTCTATTTTGCATAACCATGACCAAACCAGTTATGGAGGGGTCCCTGATGCACCAGAATCAAACTGGAACCATCCATAACTGGTTATGATCAGTTATGATCAGTTATGTGACCAGTTATGACCAGTTTTTTGAAAACTGGTCACCATATGTGCATAACCAATTATCACACTTATGTAGTAGTAGTGAGATCATATGTAACTAGCTACCAAGAGACCCAATCTTTAGATGAATTAACCAAGAAATCATCAAGATCAGAGCATTTTAAAATGGTATGTCATATTTATACCCCCTAAATCTGATCTATGTGAACACTAACACCAAGACCGATAATGTGGGAATTAAGCTTAACTATATAGGGACATATTTTAGTATAGATCTAGGGCTATCTACTGATCCAATATTTAGAAAGATTGACTGAGATTTGATCAAGATTGGACTGATTCTGAGTTGGATGTCAGATCTGAAGGGGGGGAAGGGAACTGAAAATTGGACATAGAAAATCAGGAAAAATCAGTAAAATCCTGAAAATATTTGTAGTTGTAGGTATTGATAGGGTAAAATAGGGGCTACAATTCGGTTCGGTTATAAACTGGTTATGACTGGTTATGATCAGTTATGTGTATTTCCAGATTCTACATAACCATAACTGATCTAATCTAAAATTCCCATAACTGAACCATCCATAACCAGTTATGGATGGTTCAGTTGGGTTCAGTTTCAGTTATCAGGCAGTTATGCAACTGGACTTTCAAACACTACATATAACTGGATGCAAACATTCTGTTCTAGGTAGAGTTGGGAGTGTACTATCTCAATGTGCATACAGAGAGTAGTGGTAGCAATAGTAGGACTATACTCTTTTCTGAGAGAAGTTCCAATCAGTAAATGCAGATAGTGACACAAGGGATATTTAGACTTATAGACAGAAATTGCAGAATGACCCATCATCATCCCTATGGAAGAAGTAGTTGATGTCCTCTGCCCTTTTGTTGCACATGGCCAAGGGATCAGTGAGAGTGGCATCTGTAGTCAGAGAGTTGGTTGTGGTTTGGGTCCTCTACACTCTTGCAGCTGCTGCAGGATGTGATTCTCTTTAGAAACATCAGAGTGACCGACCATTGATATCAAACTCTTCACCTTTACTCATATGTTGAGAGCCCCCCTGTCCAGACCAGTACTAGCCCCTTTGAGGCCTTTGTTACCTAGGGTAGGGACCATTGGCTCACTAGAAACCTGAGTGGGAGGGGCTACAGCAGGTGCTGCATTTGTAGCAATGTCTTGAGGATCATTGTCAATGTCACCATGATTGCCATGACTGTGACCATGGCCATGGCCACAAGTTTAGATACCCTACAATGCCTTCAAGTTTGGCAGGGATATTGTAGGCTTCACTATTGAACTGGTCAACAAGCCTTTGGCAAATAATTTGAGCCTCTCAAGTATCTGTGGTCTAGTCTGTAGTAGATCTCTAGTTTAAAGCACTACACACAAATTTATTACTCTGTGAATCAGCAATTTATAATTCTTGAGTCTGTCATTGAATGCTCTCTATCTCGGATAGAATTGTTTATTTAATAATGAAATCCAAGCTTTGAGTTAACTATGACTGATTCTATTCTTTCAAACAGGACAGAATTTCCATGATATCTAGGATTGTATTTTATTATATTTCTATATATTTATTGTTTACAAGGTTAAGTGTTGATTCACACATAGACCCTATCTAGATTGGAAATATCACTTTGAAACAAGGATTTTGAATTTTCAAGTCCAACTCCTCAGTCAATACCTCCACCTAGAGAATGTGCTTATAAAAGAGACAACTATCATAGTCAAGATAAGAGCAAACCACCCATCTACTGACAAGTCATAACTACATTTCAATACATCATGAAGGCACTAGAATGCAAAACTGGAAAATTCCAGCAGATTGATCACATACATAGTGTGACATTAAAATCATAGTACATATTTTTGAAATGAAGGACATTGTAGTATTGTTCAAAGATAGGAAATCCTATAAATGATAAAGAGTTAGACATATCTAACATCTTGAATATATAGTAGCACAACTAAAGCTATTTCTGAGTACAGTAATACTGGCCAGGTCACACAGTTGTTAAAGCTTCCCTTTATATAATAACATGCTAAGTTCATTGTATCATTTTATAGAGGGCAAATGTACCAGAGTATTATGCAATCAATACTAGCACTACTTAAGGAATCATTCAGTACAATAGTAACAAACTAGAAAATAATGATATCTCATATCATACATACTCTCTAAATCTTGATCTATGTGGACACTTCTGCTAAAACTGAATACACAGGAATCATACTTAGCTATAGTGGAGACATATGGAGTATATACTAGTGGCTATCTGGATTACAGGTTTCATAGGGAATAAATCTGAAAATTAATCATGAAAAATCAGGAAAAATAGTTAAAAATAAAAGTTTGAAGAAGTAGGGGGAATCAGGGGCATTATAACTGATTTTTGATTAGTTTTTTATCTCTAGTCAATCACTTAGTCAGAGTAATAATAGACAAGATAAGACAGTTAAGTCTGATGACTATACTAAATTCATTCTTATTATACTCCTGAGCTCTAGTACTAGCATCTTCTCATCTAATATAGACTTAGAATCTGAGATAGACTTATCAATCAGCTTGATTGGTTCAATAGAGAGAAGAGATGACACTATTATTGATTCACACTATCATTGATTTATAGATGCCATACATGTATTATAAGATGAGGTTTTGTAGATTTTCATCTCTATCTACATATTTTATCAAAAACTATATGTTGATCCTGATATTTTTGACTATCCTAGACCAAATTGGTGATAATCTAGTGTTTATTTCAGGTTCAAATAATGTATAGCTTCTTATTTCTAAGTAACTTGCTATCTTCCTCAGCCATATTGAGAACTACAGAAATTCCACTGCTATGAAAGAAATTGCTCAATGTATGTAGGTATGGAGATTTTGAGACAGTTAATTTTATGAACTGCACTAACTGTGTCATGGTCATGCTTCTCAGCCAGTATAATAACCTCATCTATGTTTTGAATATATACTACTACTTAAAAGATCTAGAATCAGCTTGTACATTTATTGAAAGTAGATCGTTAACAGTTGACCTTTTCAAGAAACTTAAAGAGTAGCATGATAATTGTTATGATTCTTTCCTTTTTCTCTATGTTGCTCTACTCCTTTCACTCCATAGTTCCTCCTTTGGACTTGTGTCTTAGCTGTTTAAGCCCTATTAAGACCTTATCATCACTGGCTTACTAATTCCTTGCTCCAATTGTATCCACAGTATTTTAGTCATTTCTATTTCGTCAGGATCTGCTCGCATTGTCTCTAGATGACACATTCCTCCCCTTTTGGTCCCTTTGTGATTGTTCTACTCTTCACTCAGACCACCCCTGGTCCCCTATATAAACCTATGCCTCTTGATCTGTAAACCCAGCTTAGATCTACTTGACAATACATCTTGTCTTGTATCCTCTCGAACCCTTGATCACTTGCCCCAAGCTCCAAGCACCCTTGAACCTTCAAACCCTTGACTTCCTCCAGATAGACTTGGAGGTCCCTTGACCCTCTTTGCAACTAGCGGACTCACAGTGGTTGTTTGAGGTAT
Organism: Chiua aff. virens; assembly: GCA_038094695.1. Classification (NCBI taxonomy): domain Eukaryota; kingdom Fungi; phylum Basidiomycota; class Agaricomycetes; order Boletales; family Boletaceae; genus Chiua; species Chiua aff. virens. The sequence continues at coordinate 27,542 of JBBPUM010000093.1, forward strand.
CACAGCTGTGCAGTGACCCTTGTTGTATAAGTCATCACTTGATTCTATCCAGAGCAAGCATAACAATAATATGTATGTGAAACAAGTCTTTGACTTGAGCTTGTTAAAGTAGAGGGGAAAGAAGGTAGTAGTCACTTAAGAGAGACAAAAACTCCAAGAGAACTTTACTGAAGTCTCTGGAGGCTAGTTCATGAGGTTTATATACTACATGGATGTTTACATAATATCATAAAGGGAATCATATAATGATAAGGAAGAAATCAATGATTGGTTGATAAAGAATGGCAATGTGACAGGAGGAAGTCATGAGGCATTATTATAGATAAGAAGTTAGGATGAGTTATTGATAAGTGTTGCCTTGATAGCAGAAATGAAAAAGGGAAGCATAATATGACAGCCAATTAGATTGCATTCCAAGCATAGCCTTGACATGAGACAGAACACACGTTAGTCACATGACTAGAGAGAAAAAATATTTTGAGTTAGAAAATATAAGGTTGAAATGGAGAGTGATCATCAGAGTTAGGAGTTAAAAGTTGAAATCATGACAATATGTTTATGGATTGAAAGAGAAAATTTTCTCTAAACTGTCAAATATAGTCATATTATATTCTTCTCAATGTAGTCTACAGCAGCTTATCATTATAGTCTATGTATAACCTATATTATAGCCTTGGAAACTCTTTCATGACATCTTTGTGTTCCAAGGGACTGATCATCTGCATCACCACTATTTGATTCATGACTTTAAGGCCATGAGTCTGCCTTCAATAACACTCCCTGACTTCACCTTGCTCTTCTCCTCCTCCCCTCAGACAACTCTCCCTCATATCTCATCCACATCACCACCATTCAATTCATGGCTTTGGGGCTGTGATTCTCCCTCAACACTCCATGATCTTGTCTTTCTCTTCTTCTCCTCTTTTGAACAACTTTTCCCATATCTCATCCATATCACCACCATTCTATTCATGGCTCCAAAGCCATCAAAATAGGTATATATGATCTATTTTGCATGGCTTTGAGGCCATGGGTCTGCCTTGACACTCCCTGACTTTGCCCTCCTCCTCTCCTTGACAACTCTCCTCCATATCTCATCTGCATTATCACTGTTTGATTTGTGGCTTCAAAGCCATCAAAATGGATCATATTCTATTTTGCATGGCTTTAGAGCCATAATTCTCCCTGAACACTTCCTGATTTCACTTTCCTCTCCTCCCCTCTTAAACAACTCTCTCCCATATCTCATCCGCATCACCATCATTTGATTCATGGCTTCAAAGCCATCAGAATATTTGATCCATTTCACATGGCTTTGAGGCTGTGATTCTGGCTCAACACTCTCTGACTTTATCCCCACACTTCTATTCATAGGTTCTGTGGGTTACCCACTATATCTATCAGGGGTACTCATGGGATATACAACCTATGTATGGGTCATGTAGGTACAGGATTTGACAGGTCAGGTATGGGTTTATCCATGTAGAACTCTAAGCACAGAAGTGCATCAGCATGTTGCTCTAGTAGAAGCAAACATAGAAGAAAAGTGCTTTCCCATTTTCCTAGTCAAGCAACTGGGAGTGAAGCTGCACTTTGGATACATGAAGGAGAGAAACTATCCAATAGTCAGTCCAAGTGGCCTTGAGAGGGCCCATGACAGGGATAGTAGGAATAGTGAAGGTTTTACCCTTCTGGAGACTATCCTAGTGGTCCAGGACCATGTTACATCTTGGTAGATAGTTGTTAGAGGACATAGCAGAGAAGGCTTGAAGAGATGAAATGGGCACAAAAAGTACCCTTGGGGAAGGAATAGAAGGCCCTGTCAATGCCAGATAGCAAGATAGTACAGGAGGCATTGTTTGAGCACTTGTGTTTGGGGGGAGATGGGGGGTTCCCATGGGGGGATGGTGGTAACAGGTCAAGAGGCATTCATTTGTCTTAGTTGATAATGCAATACTATCAAATAAACTACTACCTCTAGTTGTGAGTCCAGTGAGCTTAGAAGATATGAATATGAGACATTCTAGATAAACACACTATTTGATCCTTGTCTTCATAATCTAAATCCATAGTGACACTCTGGTTTGTGTCTACTTTAGAGTTCTTCCCTTTAAAAAACTATAAAAGTACTAGTATTCTCCAAGGGTCATGAATGTGAATAAGATTTAGATTGGAGATGCTTATACTCTTGACTCTGAATACTATAATCCATAGATATGAATTGAGGTACTCATTATGGGTATAAATAGGGGTACCCATGAGTATGTCTCCAAGAATATAATATACTGTCAATCTTGTAACATATGTAACTTTTTTAAAAACAAATAATCTAAATACATGAATTTATTGTATTTGAATACTTTCACTACCACATATACATTATTAGTCATGACTCACAAAAACAGAATGGACTCATTTGACTGGCCTAGTATTTGTGATACTAATATATACATTCTACTCCTGGTGATGACAAGCAATTGGCCACAGTCCATATACATACTATATACATTTAATTCCTAATGATAACAAGTTGGATTGATTGACTATACCATATCATGATACTATATACTACATTTTACTTCAAATAATGATGGGCCAGATTGACTAGTGATGTACTTCATTCTACATACACTTAATGGCAATAACTCAGATTGTTATCTATTTGGCAATAATGAGACTTGTAATTATCTGGTACTCATAGAACAAGAGTGAAGAGCATAATGTAATAGCTTTTCTTCTGGTATCTTGTCAGTCATAGTATTGTTTTGTTCTCATACTCTCCTTTATAGCATATCAATTATAGATTCACTATTGCAATCACTCTTGTCCTCAAATATCTAAACTGATTGATTATTACTATCACATCAAATAAATGTGTCATATTATTCATATGTTTGTTTATACTGACAGATGTTTCTTAGATTTGATCTAACTCTCTATCTATGTTTTTATTTCTCTCTCCCTCTCTCCCCTTTTTCCAGTATTCCAAGTTCATCAGTTCTATTTAAGTTAGATCACATCCATGTTTACTTGTATACAGCCCCATTATAAGATATGAACAAGTCTTTGGATGAATCCAATTTTATTCTAAAAGATAGCTGGATTAACAAATTTTTGGCTGACCATGAACATGCCAGGATCCCTTGAATAGACTTTAGACTTGAAAGACACTTCAGTCATCAAGGCATGGATCACAGTACAATAAAAAGAATGATAATACTACAGATCTGAAGAAGATAGGTTCCTTCAGAACAGTCATTGAATATTTGTCAGATAAGTGCACTAGTATCTATTGATGACTCTAATAAGTACTCCTGAATTTCCAAGTTCTGATCTTAAAAGGAATTTCTTGTTACTAGGGGTGCTACTGATTAACTCAGAAATATGAGCAATCTCTTCAGTCTTGCAAAACACAGATAGATTATCATTGTCACTAGGAAGCTCTGTAATTCTATGGCACCCCATATCCTATGTGGGGATAAACACTTGCCACTTAGCTAACTGACTCCTGATAGCTATAGCTTCTCATTGATGCAGTTTCACTTCATAGCTAGTTGGTAATGGCTTGGCTTCAGCAAAGGTTAGATATTGGACATCCTATCTGCTCTTGTTGTCATTGCTTTGGTAGTGTACTAACAGGATATTGAGTTGTCATTATTCCTTTCAATGTTATTATGATGATGGTAGTATGTCCCCACTGTCAACTGTGGGTCTATGATGGCACCCCTAACTGTCATTGTAGTAGTAACATACTATTGTCTTGCATTATCAAAGTTAAAAACATTAGCTAGGAAGGAGAGCCACTTTGATATTAATGATCATCTTTATTTTCCAATGCTTCTCAATATAGGAAGAAAATGGATCTTGGCATGAAAAAGTTGATTGTAATAGGTTTGAGTCTAATGGAATTCAGTAGCAATAGGCCATAGTAGAAGTTACACTATACCTTTAGACTATAAGAGTGAGGGTATTAATAGAGTAATTATCTATACTCCTATCCTAGGAGCACCATTTATATCCATAGATTGTGCATAGTATTACTATCATTTGAACAATATATCATGTCTTGTTACTTGATTAGACTGAAAACAAATATGTTTTGATTACATGAAAAGAGGACAAGGACTTGAAGGAAATTATAATTGATAATCTTCTCTTTATTTCACTGATCAGCAAATCTGAGTTATTTAGACAGTGCTGTTGTACTAGTACATAGTGCTAATAGTTTACTAAGGTCTAATATTGACATTGCTATTATAGTACTCTTTTAGCCTTTCATAGTATTAACAGACTTGCTTGAATGAGTTTCTAGCCTTAATGAAAGTCTTTTATAGTTTTGACAGACTTGCTGAAGTGTTATAATCTCAATGAAAGTCATAACCTGGCATAGTACTGTCAGAGTCTATCACAGTATCTTGTGAATTACAGGTCTATAGGCTTATACAATGTATCAAGCTCTGATTCAATCATAGTATGTTTATGGAATGCTCTTGTCAGAGTCTAATGGTATTTTACAAATCTCTAGTTTACAAAATTCAAAAAATGTATCCAATCTTATCATAATAACATTATGTTATTGAGTTCAAAGTTGGAAACAAGACTAATATAATTTTGAGCATTAATATTAGACATGATGTATCAGAACTAAGCAGGTATATAGATTTAAGATACCATTATATTCAGTGCAACTAATAAATCTCATTGTAATCTTCAAAATATATCAAAGATTACTCTGATATTACTGATCAATAACAATACTGTACTCTCTATTACTAGTACTAATATATTCAACTGCTATTATAGACTTTATAAGAGACTGATACCTTCCAAGGGTCATGGGTATAAATAAGGGTTGGATTTTGATAACTCCTGTACCCTTGACTCATGGATATTAGAACTCCTCTAGGAAGTCCTTCCACTTGAGGAAAATATCAACTAGATCAAATCTGTGTATAAATCTTGCTTGTATTTTGAGAGAACTGTCTGTAATATAGAGAGTAATTGCTATTTTCAGAAGAGTCACCCAGATCTTAGTTAGCTAACTGCTGTTTCAAACTTGTCACCTTTATTACCTATGCTCTCTAGTATTTTCTCCTCATAACTCATGCTCTAGCCCACCAGGCAACTTAATGATCCAAAGCCATCACATTTGATCACATTTGATCCAATTTATATAGCTTGTTAGAACACACCCAGGCCTCAGAGGCTCTTACTCACATAGTGAACTCAGTAGCTTCCAGTCTAGACTTACTCCCCTTGACACTCTAATCTATGATCAATGTGTCATAAGACAATATGGTTGATTACTATGCAAGAAGCAACATGGAA
>JBBPUM010000094.1:0-32108 GCA_038094695.1 Chiua aff. virens
CCAATTTCTCTGAGAGCTTTGAGAGTATCAATGACTGTCTTGGCCCTTTTGTTCTGTCTGAACAATTCTTCCACAATATCTCTTCTGGTATTGTTCTCTAAGAGCCATACTCCAAAGTCATCAGTTAGCTTGCTAACATTCTAAAGAAAGCACAAAGTGCTGCTCATGCATTGTCCTAGCAAACTACTGGTGGTGAGAACAATGTTGTTCAAGGATCTGCCAAATTTGATCAAATTTGTAAGTAGCATTGTGGATTTGCTAAGTATACTAACATGTTTCATTTATCTTCTTTACCAGTTTCACTACCATAATTCTGCATTGCAAGTCTACTACCACTACTGTCATCATTGCTGTTCTCACACTGTTGCTGTTGAGTTGATGTTGTCCTTATACCTGAATACCCATGGTTGTATATTTTGTCATTCTTTTTATGAACACTTGAAAATTTCTTGTTGCCAGTTGGGATGCTGATTACTCTGATTATTGTATATCTCTTTTTACACTACTAATATGGTTTAATTTATCAGCTCCAAGTTGTTATTGGATTCTATTTTTGGAATACAAATCATGTTTTGGTTTCTTTGGAAGTTGGTTAAGTGTAAGTAATGGAAAGTCCAAAGCCAATAAGGAAAATGAGTGTGAAAGGTCTAAAGTAGATGAATGATGAAGCCAGAAAGCTGTAAAGTCAATAGGTGGAAAAGTGTCAAAGCACTTGTAAAGTGACTTGAAAGATAGCAGATCTATTTTAAAAGCATGGATTTACTATATGCACAGCTGTGAAAGCACACATAAAGTGACTGTAAAGTGAATATTGATTGAGGAGTTGGAGTCCTACTCAGGCTGGATACAATCAGCAAACATGAGGACATTGCACACTCAACTTATTTTCAAGACAGAGACATGGTTGGGTTATTGTATGGGAGAGGGTAGTTATGACAGACTAGATGGTGGAAAGGGGAGTGGTGAGGGATAGAATACCATTCTGGCAAGGAGGGGAGGGTAGAGGTATTGGTAGGCCTATAAAAAGTGATCAGGTCAGTTCAGTTTCAAATGCAACCATAAATAGTATATGTACAGCTCTAACACACTTGTGTGTTGATTTGAGATGACGAGTGTTCAACTTGGGGAAAACAGTGGGAATGGTGTGTAACAGAATGCTTGCTACCCTATCCTTCAGATTGACCATATATTGGTTTGAGCTGCTGCCCAAAGACAGAGAGTGGGAAGAATTTCAAACTTCCAGCTGTCTTACCATGGGTCCTTCTTGTACCAGTCTGGATCAATAGTGTTATTGAAAATGAGGCCACATAGAGCTTGTACATTTATCAACTGGTTGGTAGATATGATTGATTAATTCTTGACTTTTTTGAATGTCTGTTTATTAAGGACTATTACTGATATCTGATCAGAAGTAATGTGTAATGTTGACATGTGTGAACAAGATGTCACCACATTGTAAGATGTAATATAGGCTCACCTGGGTCGTTAAACATGCTGCACTTTTCCCACCCCATGATTCTTTCCCCAGCATCTTTTTCATGTTAGTGTTGTCATAGGTATCATATACAGCCCTGAATCTAGTGTTTAAAGGTCCACTCCTAGGACCACTCAAAAACTGCAACTGAACTGAACTGAACCAATTAAGACTAGTCCTGAGTGATCCAGTCTTTTAGTTTTAGAAATCAAATGATCCTAGTCTTTTTACATTTCTTAAAAATCAAAAAACTGTAAAAAGATTGGTTGCAACTAGTCTTTTGGTGCAACCAATAATACCCCTGAATGCCCTAATTTGTCTGTATTTAGCTAATTTTTTCAACAATTTTAGGAATTTATTTTGAATTTTACACCATGTGATCATTCTATAGATCTAATCTATAATATATGACCCAGAAATAGCTATATATTGGTCATTTCTCAGTTGATTGGCTAGATCCAGGTGTCAGCATCTAGCCCCAAGTGTGTACTATATTTGCTTTCACTATGACTAAGCCTGATTCCCACAGTAATCAGTCACAAAAAGTTAATTCTGATAGGTATATCTCATCTGGGAGGGTATTTGACAATAAAATGGCCATAACTTCTTACCATGCAAACCAAATTACATAAAAATTAGGTGGATCAGAAGCTATTAGTCAGCCCCTATTTTAGGACTGGCTAAAATAAATTAAAAAACCAGTTTTTAGTGGTCCAGTTGCATTCCTGGGAATTTCTGGGTTTAAAAAACACCAGTTTGGTCCAGTTGCCATATTTGAAGTGTGGAAAACTGGACCAGACCAGACTTTAAAACACTATTTGAATCTCTTCATCAGAGGAATCCTCATCAAATATAGAGGGATGCTGCTTGTCTAATAACTCTGTTTGCTTCCTCTTGAAAGAATGATCATTGGCCCACATTAGATCCTAAGCCTGAGATTTAGCATATAGAATGGAGTGATCATTGGTACAGGTCACTACTTGGCTTTCAGGCTCCTTCTCAAGATTGGAGGTGATGAGGACAACATTCTAACATTGAAATAAGCAATCTACTACTTTTCAAATGGCAAATGTACTGACTGTTTCTCATTGAGTAGTATGGCTGTTCTTTCCAATTATCATCCAATTTGTCATTGTCAAAGCCACCCACCATCTTGTCATTTGAGTATCTGGGTATATTGCCCTCTTGCTTGTCTACCTATAAGATATTGTCTGTGACTACAGTATATTCAGTCAAAGTGGTGCTCTCTGTGTGTGGAAGAGCTGTTACAAAGCTATTCAAGTTCAAATGGTACCATGCTCATGGAGTGCAGTGGCTTCAGATTTGCACTGACCTGTGAGGATTTCTTTGTATTCAAGTTAGTAGTAGATTTATTGACAAACTCTGCCCAGTTTTTGACCCTATCAGCTAATGCATTCTTGCTTGGGTTGAGTAAATCAAGGTTGAGAAAAAACATGTCAGCTCTGTCAGTAACTGCATGATGCAGAAGGAAGTAAAAGAGCTTGACATACTTAATCAAGATGTTGTCATAGTTCATACCACATGCTGATTGGTACTCATCTGGCTCCTGTGTTGTCCCTACCTTTTGCAACTTGGTCCTAGCCGCTACAATATTAGTATTGCACAGGCCTATTTTCTGACTTGTCTTTACTGACTTCTTCCCCTTGACCACTCCCCTATGAGTATGTTCACCAGCTTGAATGTCATCCTGCAGTATAGCTATCCCAATAGTAAGTTTGGTCTTGTCATGCTATCACTGTGCATAACTCACTGTTTGTTATAGACACTTTGGCAGGTCTTGGCTGACTACCCAAGCAGTAAATTTGGCCATATACAATTCACTATTCATTATAAACACATTGATAGTATATTGAATGGTTTCTGTTTTATCTCAATGGTCATGGTGCTGTAAGGCTACTCCATTGGTAAGTGATGTCTCATCAGAGCTGAAAAGGCCTTACTATTAGATGGCTTGACCTCTTCAGTTGTAGCTTTAACCATTTTGAGATGCAGGCATGGGTGCACAGATTCCACTAGAGCAATGGCAGTGGCTTGGTCAGTCTCCATTTTCTGCTCCAGCCTACCCATGTGCTCAATTGCTGCCTTTGCTTTTATAACTTTCATGGCTCATTTGTTCACAAGACTTTATTCATTGGCCTATTTCTCTGCCAGAGTCCTTTTCTTAATGAGGAAGTTGGATAGCCCAAGATGTCTTGTTACATTGGACAGATGTGTTCTCTGAGATGAGAATGGCTCTACCATATTGGAACTTTCCACTATTGTTCAAATCTGATTGTAAGTAAAATAGATGGAAAGAAGTGGTGTTGATTGAAGGTTTCAAGATGCCACTTAGCCATTTTCCCTTAAAAAAAATGACACCAATCCTTACCCAATAAGCAAACAACTGGGTCTAGGATAAATTTGCCAGCACCACAGCCTCATTCACCCTCAAGCAACTCCATTGGTGTACCCATGTTCCAAGTGCACCTACTGGTTCAAGAACAAGTTAGAGCTAACACAGCATCTCAATGCAAGACATCTGATGCTAGTATACCCTTTGGGTCCAAGTTCAAGTCAGATCAACAAATGACAGGAACATTTGACGAAGACATTGCTAGTACAATGCTGGCACATTTCTCTCAAGTCCTAGAGTGTCATCCAAGCCATCTTTACCTCCTAACATTGAAACTCATTTTTATGGCCTTGGGGAGAAAGTATACTGAAACTATCATACTCTATTGAATGGTAACTATTACCCTGTTGTCTGTCTGAGAAATATTGATTTGTGTAGGTCATCCATGTGATACACAAGGAATCTTTTTACCTAAAGTTGCTCTCTCTGCTCTCTGTCAAGAAAACATGGCCAATGACTAGTCTGTCTTCAAGAACCAGATGAAGTTTGAACTAGCTGATTTTCTATATACCCAATCTCAAATGCTAGGTGTGCAAATTGATACACTTCTTGATATCTAGGTAGCATCTTTACTTGAGATCAGTGGTCAACCACTATTCACTCATGATGGCAGTACTCATTTACCAGACCACAATGATATTTATCATATTATTGATTATATTAAACTCAAAGACATGAAATAGTAAAATTTTTCAGTATGCTACTCTGGTGATTGTCTGACTGATGGTGTGCTACCTTGAATGGATGATGATTACAACATCTATTTTTGTGACCTATACAAGGTGACCCAGAATATCTTAAGCAATCCTGACTTTTCCAGTAAAATGGACTATTGTCCATATCATGAGTTCATTTTGACTACCAATGAATGCCAATGGTGCAACTTCATGTCTAATGACTGGGCATGGAAACAAGTATGTGTTACAATTTTCCCTTTGTCTTCACCTCTTCTATATTGCTCAGTTATCTGTGCTTCATAGTTCTTTCTTGAACTCATGCCTCAGCTGTTTAAGCCCCACTCAGGCCTTATCATCATGGGCTAGTAATTACTAATCTCACTGCTCCAATTACATCTGCAGTACCTTAGTCATTTCTCTTCTGTCAGGATCTGCTCTCATTGTATCCAAATAATGCATCTCCTTCCTTTTTGGTCCTATTGTACTTGTTCTGCTCTTCACTTGGACTACCCCTTGATCCTCTATAAACCTAATATGTCTCATTCTGTAAAACCCAGCTCAGATCTACTTGACAATACACCTTGTCTTATATCCTCTCAATTCTGTGACCACTTGTTCCAAGCTCCAAGTACCTTTGAACCTCTGAACCTTTGACTCCTACCAGATAGACTTGGTAGCCTTTGACCCTCATTACAACTAGTGAACTTGCAGTGGTTGTTTGAGATATTGCAGCTGTGCAGTGACCCTTGTTAGCTATTGCTTAATCCTACCTGGAGTAAGTGTAACACTTTCTTCTTTAGAGAATACATAGAGGTAGGCATGATATTCCTTTAGAACTAGTTCTGTTGGTGTGGGAGCTTTTTCTGATTTTTGTGCTTTTTCCATTTTAACTTCATATAATTGTCAATCTTTGATATAATATTTTACTGCATGCTGTTCTTCTGAGATAAAGTTTATATGGAAGTTGTCATAGTCATATGTGTGATATTCTAGTGGACACTGGATTAATTCTATCTTCCCATCAGCCAACTGATGACTGGATTATGAGTTTTCAACCATGTGAGTCCAAGGATAAGGTTGTTTTTTTCAAGATATAATTTCAGCTTCTATTTTCTCACAATGACCCTAATAGTCTATCATGATGTCCATGGCAACATTGTGATATTTCACCCACTTGGTTTTGTGTTCCATCTACATTGAATACCTTTATTGGGTTTACCAATTTCTTTTTTAGTAGCTTGTGTTTCTTTATGAGTTTTTGATGTATGAATATACCATTGGCTTCTGAGTCTAAATGCTCTGGCTTTTATATAACCAATAGAATCTTGTGGTGACATAAGTACATCTATAATTATTTCTTTTTCTCACTCATAGGAAGTGTTTTTCTCACTTCTACTCAGGGGTTAGGGTTCTTTCAGGCAACTGATTGCAACTGCTAAAAAACTAATCATAGGAGCAGTTCTAATTGGTCTGGTTGCAATCCAGGGCTCCTCTGAGATGGAAAACTGAAATTGAAAAATACATTGGCTTTGAATGAGCCTGGGTGGAATATATTATACAAAGAGGAATAAGAATGATAGTATAAAGGGTAAAGAGGATTGTAAGAAGTGTATATTACATATGGTACTAGTTAGTGTTTAAAAGTCCAGTTACAAAACCTCAAAAAAACCAAAACCATATCTAAGATAAAAACTGGGTTTGGTTCAGTTAGGTTTTCTAAAATTTTTAGAAATTCAATTTCAATCATTTAGAAAAATTGAAAAATAAAAAACCAATCAAAAACTGGTTATAACTAGTCTTTTTCATGATCAATGGGAAGCCCCTGATTCTTTCTACTTTCCCAGATTTCTGTATATTTTTAGCTATTTATTCTGATTTTTTATGATTGATTTGCAAATTTACCCCCTAGACTGACATTCAACCCAGAAATGTCAATATCTTGGTCAGGCCTGGATCAATCTTTACAAAACCTGTAAGCTAGATAGCCACCAGTATGCACCACATATATTCTATATCTTGGGCTTTTATGAGTCAATCTATGTAAAAAGTTGATGGCACCTAGCTAGAGATCTGATCTACATTTGAGTTCTATATTATTAAGCTATCTGATGTTATGAAAGACCAGTTTTTCAAAAACTGTTCAAAACTAATTTAATCAGTTTTGTTACAGTTTTCTTGCTATGGGAAATTTTCCATAACCAGTTTCTATTCAATTATGTTTAAAAATGGTAAAAAACTGAACCAAACTGGACTTTCACTAGTACTAGTAAGATAGTGCAAGGGTTTTTTTAAGACATCTCTTGGTCTCAGTCTTGGCCTTTCTGCTCCTAGTTCTAAATATATGAGTTCTCCACTCTCATCTATCTATCCTAATCATGACATTCTGACTTACTTTCCTGCTTGATTGGGGTAGGTAGTCTTAGTGACACTAATCAGGGAAGGCTTCCATTTGATCTCTCACTCTGGTGATATTGATACTTGCTCAGTGAGCATAGAGGAATGTCTTTCTCCCTCTTCCTCTGTAGATAGTCCTTCACTTGTGGGTCAATTGGCCAACTGAACTATCTCCTTGAGTAGCTCATCATCACTAGGCCAACTAAAGGAAGCTCTCTTGATGTTACTTGTTGAGGCAGTCCAAGCTACCACTGGCTCAATGTCTTTAGGTTGCCTAACTGTCTAGACCAACAAAAATCTCTCTTAACTCTTCCTTCAACTCTCTCTGCACTTCAGTGAACATCTGATAGATAAACCTTCTGGGGACTAGATCCCAAAGGTCACAAAATGGAGAAGGAGTCTGTGGGGATATGCATTGCACTCGAAGTCTATTAGTATTCTTCTCTTGAGAGTCACCTGTAACTTGAGTAGATGCCTGTTTTAAAGATTAACCTACCAGTTAAAGTATCTTCTAGTGAGGGCTTGGCTACTGGAGACAACTGACAAGTGTATGGACTTGTTATTGACAGTAGTCTAGATAGTAAAGTTCTAGTAAAACAGGCCTAAAGCAAGAGACTTGTTAAAGTGAACAAGGTTGAGGATTGTGACTTAAAATCCTAAGAGAGGTGAAAACTCCAAGAGAACTTTATCTTTTGAGAGCACAGCTAATCCCACAATTACTGTACATTCCTTGCTTGAAGCCTTCATTTGAAGCATGGCCTTGACAACTTCTCTTACTAATGATCTTTGCTTTTGAGAAGCAAGTATATCTAGAACAGGGACTCAAAATAAGAAAACAGAAATACTCCATGAACTTACTAGATGGCTTGAGTTACACATGTGATAGAATCAGAAAAGAATATTATCTCCAATTTTCCTCCAGAGTGGTTGTTCATCCTGAAAGATTTGAGAGTATTTGCTCATAGAGAAAAGTCTAAAAGTCATATAATGGACTAAAGTTGTGCACACATGCAGCAATGTACATGGTGTAGTGATGGTTTGATTTGATACAGGCTCTTGAACAGAGTTTGAGGAAATTGCTGGATCATTAGGATGTAAAGAAAATTTGAGGTCCTCAGGATCATCAAGTGGCATATCTAATAGTTTGAATCAACCAGTTGAGCTATAGTAGTTATTTGACTTGCTCTGCTATGGTTGCCCTCAGTTTCTCAGCCTCCTTTGATTCTATCCTCAAGCCCTTTCTTGAGCAATTCATAGCTTTTCAGCTTCATATCTATCATTCCCTTGTGCTTCTTCTCCTGCCTTCCAGGCTTTAGCATCAGCTGCTTTCTTGTCTTGCCAAAAACAGACAAAAAAACAGACTAGACTGGACTTTTAAGCACTAATTGCTAGGGATTGCGATGAAGGCTCAGCAACTGCACTTTGATAACTAGAATATGAGAATTACAATGCTAAGGAAAGAGAGAGGAGAGGAGACTGAACAACAAAATAGTATATAAAGATGACAAAGAAGAATCAAACCATATCAAACCATATTCCTAATGTATAGCTGACAAGACTCATATCATAGGAGGAGATTGGGTGTAATTTTTGAGTAGGTGACAGTGAAGGTACATGGTAGAAGTAGTTGGGGTTCAGTAGAGTGAAGATGGTGGAAGTCAGTTACAGCTTCTTTCACATAGTTGAGCTCTAAAGTCTTCTTCTATACACATTCCTTGTGAGGGAAACTTCTTCTAGTGAATCAAGTATTCAGGTTGATTTCAATATAGATGAGAATTGAGGATAATTTCAATTGCTTGCTTTTGCAAACCTTCGACAAGATCTAGAGGAGGAGGAAGGGAATTTCTTCTATGAAGGGAACAGAGAATGAGAAGTGAAGGTACACACTCATTGAAAACTGGATAGATGGATTTCCATGTCACTGGTAGTCTTTTCAAAGTCTAGTTGACAAATTGGTCACATAACTCACAACCAGGTTGGACTGCAGCAGCTACAGTTGCCCAGATATTTTGTTTTCACCAGTTGCAACCAGTCTTTTTTGTGGTCTCTATGTAGCCTATGTTCCCCCCATCCAAGTACTTTCCATAAATTTTCCAGAATTTTATATGATTTATTTGAATTTCTATGTTGAATCTATATCTGACAGTACCCCTCTGAGCCAACATCTGACCCATTTATGGTCATAGCTTTGGATACTGTGGTCTGATTTCTACACTCTATGGGCATTTAATGTAGCTATTAGTATATAGAATAACACCTCACTCCCTAAACTGATTGACATGTATATAAAAATAGCTGATATCTTCCAGTCATCTGACTGGAATACTATGTACTATAGAGATGAGATGTAGCCAATAGTGTGTAAAATAATTCATCAGCTCACTAATGGGAAGCACAGAACTGACTGCTACTAGGAGCTAATATAATCAAATCTGGGTTCCATATAGTATATACTGACAATAGGAGTAAAATATAGCTGTGAGAGTAGAGAATAATACCTATAAGCCATATAAACCATGAACATCACTTGGTCAGGGATTAGAGGCCAAAAACTAATTGCACCTGATTGCAACTAGTAAAAAAGACTGGTACTATGGACCAGTTCTCATTGGTCTTGATTGCAGTCACATTACTAGGACCAGTGTGGGTCCAGTTGCATGCTCAGAGGGTCAAAAATTAACTTAAATGGACTTTCAACATATTTGCTGATAATGATGAAGGAGCCATGACACTTGATATCAAGTGATATGAGTGACTTCCAGGGGGTTGCTTGAGATGCTGAGTTGTAGTATAGTCTCCTTAATAAAATTAGCCATGAAGCAGCAACCATGATTGCTGATAACTTTGCAAACCATGATGATGGAAGATATGGTCTCAGAGGAAGAGATCTTGGCAATATATATCCCAGAGGCTTGTATTGTGAGACTGCCGTTCCCCCTTGTGAGTCTGTAAGGCGGTCATATGATGGAACTGTAAACTAAGAAAGAGAAAAAAGTCAAGGACAGGTCATGGTTGCATCAAAAACTAAGCCATACACCATACCCTTGACATTTGGTGGCCAATTGCATACAATTGACCATAAAGAGGAAGTTAGCTCTAATGTTCTTGTTCTCCAGGTGAAGACACGTGTTGGTGATCATCTGGAGTGAGTCCATGATGAAAGAATCTGGGTTCGAGTGAAATGATGCAACGGCATCAAGCCATTCACTTTTTGCTAGCACTGGCCAATAGAGCAAGGAGACTAGCAGCATGATCATGGAGAACAAATAAGCAACTCCAGAGGATGTCACTTCTGTATCTAAAGGAATGGATGACATGAATCATCTTGGTAAATCAGTCTACTATCATAAGGATTACATGATGCGCAGATAATTTTAGGTACAGTCAGTGGTGGCAGAGAACCTAGACTCTGGACCTGGACATAATGTGATAGTATTGCTTGAGTGTGTCAGTGAAGATAAGAATGTTATCTAAATAGACAAGCACTTATCTTCTCTTGTAATATAAGTTCATGTTCTGGAATATGGAAGGCCCTATCCCTAAGGGAGTTCAACTGGTCAACCTGAACAACATTAGTAACTATAGGTTTGAAAATCCCCAGATTGGTTCAAAACACAGTCTTCCACTATCTCCCTGATGAATTCAAATATTATTATATCCCCAATGCACATTGAGTTTAGTGAAATATTTGCTCTCTTTAGCTTGTTGAAATTGAGAGATAAGGGGTAAAAGTATAACAGTTTTGACAGTGATAGCATTTAGTTGGTGGTGGTTCTGGACTAGGTGACATTATTTTTTTTCTGGACAACAAAGAAAGTGGAAAAAGAGGATTTGATTGGGCAGTTCTCCTTGAAAGGACTCAAGTTCTCTTTCTGTTCTTCTGGGCTCAGATTGTGAACCTGGCAATCCAAAAATGATGGCTTCCAGGGGTTGGCTCTATGGCATGGTCCTATGGTTATTGTTTTGAAAGTTTATTGAAACGCTTATTACTAAAGACATCTTTATACTTTTGAAGATGTTTGGAGACAAGAATTCCAGTTACTTTGAAAGCTTCTTCTGCAGGCTGTTGAGTCTTGCTAGTATGTCATAGCTCAAATAGATTGTCCTCCCTAATACCTGGTTCAAACACTCAGAAGAATCAACATTGTGTCTTGAGGCAATGATTAAATTGGATGGTTCCAGTCTGTCAATACACCATCAGGTTGTGAAAGTACAGCCAGAGATCATTGGTCCCAACATCAGTTACTCCAAATATAATTCATTTGAAGTGAACTCTAGTTGATTATCCACAATGTAACATAGATAATGTGTGATAAATCATACTCTATTAAATCCTGTCTGTATTGTAGACAGGCATGGATTGAAGTATCATCAATCAATGAACCCATACACCCCACCATCCATAATGAAGGGAGAATTATCCTTGGTTATGAAGAGTAAAAAAGAAAGCTTTACTGGTATATTAAGGGAACTTCCTTTTCTATAGACGAACTCAGTTGTTCAATATAGTTCTCAAACTACCATCTCTGCGTCCTTTAAGCCCAATTGATTCATCATCTGTTGTACAGCTTTCTCTATCACTTCTTTTTGATGTTGAGTATGAGTAGCAATACAAAGTAAGCATGGTTGGTCCCAGAGATGACTCATATCATTCTGGGTATTCAAAGGATTGGTCTTGGTTCTGTTAGGAATACTTTGGCTTTCCCCATCATGGATGAAAATTGCCTTTCTCTCACTGTCAAAATCAACTCTTTACAATACCTTCAACAGTTACTTATATACTATATACTAACCGACCATGAGCCCATGTTTTCCTCATGCCTAGCACATGGTTTTTTATGACACTCACATGAACTATCTACCTTTGAGACTTGCCCACCTAGTAAATAGTGCACTGTCCAGTGCTTACGTTCACTTGGAATAGTGTGACTGAGTGAGCCACTAAAAATGGCACCTATTACCATCAATGAGATCACTAGGCTCCTCATACAACAGCCAACTGATGTCTCAGAAATCATCAATGACCTGAAGGAAGTGTTAAACCTCTTCAACACTACTTCAAAGATGTCATATGTACTAGCATTTCAATTAGTTGTCAATTATAATTATTCTTGACATTAATTTTACTAGATTATACTGGTATCACAATTGTGTATGAACCAATTCTTCAGATCTATCCTGGGAGCTTTGGTTAGGTACCAAGTTATTGACTATTTGCCTCCACCACACATTGACACTTGTGTTCCACAAAGCAACATCATATAGTGAAAATCACAAAAAAATTTTCTAATCTGCCATCCAATGGAACTACAAATTTGGCTGTCAGATTTGCCACAAATTTATAGGTCCAGAGCACAAAATAGTTTGGTTTGCTAACTATTCTTCTGTCTGGCATTTGCTTGTAATACTATCATCCTCAGATGAACACACGTGTCACACACTAGGCATTTGACTGCCAGAAGAGGCGCATGAAATGTATTGACATCACATTGTAGGCCCAGCTGCAGACCTGGATAACAACAGCATCTTAATATTAGAGTATTACCTTCCACAAGTGCTGTTGGTCATTGTCCCTATCAGGGTCTCTTTCTAGCTGCCACATCCTTGACAGATAGGCCCAGGGTTGTTGATCAACAGCTAGTGGTAGTGTATGCTAGTAACTAATGACTGTATTAACATACTTGTCTGCACTCTGGGTCAAGTGGGTTGTGCACAATGATATGATTGAATGTGGAGAGGCACAGAGTATTACATCTTGTTTTATAATGACACTTACTATAAACTCTCTCACTTTGACTTTGATAGCAACTACTGTAAAGCAGCATCAAGTTGACACACATATATCGCATGTCCTTGTGCTTTCCCACTTGGTTCCAACCATGTTCTACCCCAGATGTCATCACATAGGTTCTATATTGGTCTGAGCAAAACATTTGAACATGACAGTGCTACCTGGCAGAAATTCTGTATGAAGTCTCTCCATCCTTGTGTATCTTCTGTGTCCTTCTCGTTATCTCTGACCATACTGTTCCCCAGTGGTCAAAGGGGCACTTCAATTTACTAAGATGGCCCTTAAACAACACACTGCACAAGTACTTAGGACATGACAGTGTGTGTGATTCAGATGCAAGCCTTTCACTTCCATAGAGATGGTTCCAGACTTAAGCCTCTGGGTCCTACTCACTTCCTATTGCCTGCTGCACTGTCACTATACAATCAAGTCTTCCACTCTGTACCTTGTCATATAGTCTACCAGAAGTGCAAGCCACTGAAGATAGGTTTGACCTTACATTAATTGATATTTTATTTAACTCAAGAGAAAAACTATTAATGAGAGTAGCCTTTTCGTTTAGCATAATTTTAACCGATGTCACATGGTGTAGAGGTCTCTTAATAGAAGATAGGTCTGTGGGAAACTTACAGTACACTAGAGATGACTGACTTGAGATAAGTCTTGAGAGTATGATAGAACTTTAAGTAATTCAAGTTAAAGAGAGCAATAGAAGGAAAGGAGCTCTCCTTATATACATACAGGAATGTTTGTATATGTATGTGCAATGATACATATCAGTCATATGAAATGAGAAAAGATCCATTAAGATGGATAATGACTAAATGTAATAGTGTAAAGATAAAGATAAAATCTTTCATTCTAATCAGTGATCTGAAGTTGAAGTCTGAAGTAGAAATATCACTGATTTCAACGCTCTCCCTCACTAGAAACATCGTCAAGAATATGGTTCTCTGATTGTGAACACATAGTGGACTAGGAGGAATAGAGGTCTTGATTTTCTTGAATAAGTTGCGAATCCATTGGATTTGCTTGCAACATTCAGTCATATCACAGTATTCTATTTCATTGGAGTAAAGTTCAACTCTCTTCTGTCTCTTGGAGAGCCAGGATATGATTCCATTTGAGAGGTAGATTGAGTAACCAAGTAGCCCAGTTGGTATCATGTATGTGAGGAGTCCATTGGAAGCTCCATCAGTAGTACTATAAGTAGTACACATGTTCATAGTTGAGGATAGGTAGCAAACAATGTAGATTGCCCTCCGTAGGTGTTCCTCAGTGGGATTTGTAGAGAACTGTGACATTTTGATGACACATAGGCTAGGTCTGGTCTTCTGCATAGCCATGGACTGGCATAGCTACCCTGTTAAATTCAACAACATATTTGTTAACCCATTTTCCGTTCTTCATGGTGAGATTGTTGATCTAGTGCTCAGCATCTCTAACAGGGTCATGCAGACCAAAGTTAGTCTGGAGCTTAAGGATGAGTGAAAGTGGAGTAATTGTCTATCCATTCCAGATGATCATCAGGATCATTGAGTTGGAGAAGGTCTGGCTTGAACCATTTGAGAGCCATTCCTTTCAAGAAGAATTATGCAAAGATGACTTTAGTGAGATCCATGTGGAAAGCCTAAGGACAATCTTGGAAATTCAGTTCACATTATACTAAGAAAACTTAGAGTTTGCAGAGATCCGTCTGATCAAACTGGTTCAGTTCTCATACTTTAGTACATGGGGAAGAGTTGGAGTTGGAGGGACAATGAGTAGTATGAGTGAGGTCATGGATGGAGTCTATCTACAGGGTCCTCATCATCTAGCTTGTCATCAAGAGGGTCATTGTCCTCAGGTTCATCATCGTCATTACTAAAAGGATTGTTGGAGTTACTGTGATAGGTTTGATGGTAGATGGAGTAGACTGATGTCTATTATGGAGGTGTTGGAAGATGCTAGTCCTGGAGTTGGTGTCAGAGTATTTCAGAGAAACTAGATGAGGAAAACGAATTGTTCAATAACTTCTGATCCTTGATGTTTACTGGAGAAGTGGGAAAGGGGAGGTGGAGGGACAGATTGTGACATGTCTGAAATCAGAATGAATAGAAGTGGATGATATGCTGTCTCCACACCATCATGTGTGAGGATCCACTTTGGTGGTTTGCCTTTGGAATCATCATTGAGGACATACAGATGAGACTCTGGTTAAGCAATTGTGCATTCCTTGCCATCTCATGCCCCATTGACTTCATTCGAGTAAGGGTCTTCAAATCATATTGTATGATGGCATTCCGGTCTTCATCACGACTGTCTAGGACATCTACAAAGTGATCTCTCTTTTTTGCCTGATCAGGTGTAAGAAGGATGTCAACCCCTTGATGGGATGACACTGTTGAGTGCATCAAGTGGGCCCAAAACCCCCCAAACTTCCAGGAGGCTAGCCGTTCACAATTCACAGAAACTGTTTCACCACCATCAGACGGCTTGCTAAGTATGGCACAGATTCACTCTTATGAAGACATTCATGGCAGCAAGAGGCCTAACCAAATGCTTGCCTTGGAGAACAAGGAAGGTGTAATATGGATCCCAGCATAGATGGTCCACCCTCTTTCCCAAAAACTTCATACAAGCAGCATAGGGGACATGTCAAATTCTGGCATTCTACCATTCATCGTGCTACAAATCCCTCAGGACCTTTATGATGGCAGCACAGTCCTGCGCAGGACACACACTCGCACAGTTTTTGAGGACATTGGGGAGCCTCTTTGTGACCTGCATAGCCTGGCTGAATGCATATCTGATAAAGGGAGTGGCTTCATTGCCAGCATTTGAATTCCCAACTTGAACCCATGCAAAACGTAGTATCTCTCTATTATATATGCACAAGGCAGTGCACGAAAGAGATGCATGTCAGTAAGCTCCCTAGATTGAATATGCACGGAAATACAACTCTAGATGAACAGTGAGCCACTGCAAAAATCCTGTCTCAGATGCTCACAGTTGGTAGGCAACCATGTGCTTTATGGTGGTTGAGGTGGAGAGCCATAACTATCTGTTTCACCTCAAAAAGCAGAACAAGCTGGAAGAGACAGAACAGGCAGATATGGCCTCATTCTGCATAAATTATCTTCATGACTTAGAATCCCAATAGTGGGCCTCAATGTGATTTTGCTTTTCCATACTCACAAGGACTCACCCACTGCGGACTCTATGGGGCAGTTTACACAGTTTTGGGAGGCTTTCCCTAATTGGTCAAGCATCACAACTCCTTTTCTTTAAAGACACGCATAGAGAGCACCACAATGCTCACCAAGTGCTCTTGGTGACATACAGGGAGCTATTCTGGGATATTTGATCTGAGTTCACTGAAGCCCTGGGAAGGGTCCATGCCAAGGTTGAGCAATCAATAAGCAAGAAATCCACAATGTAGTGCTGAAGGGATACATGGCTGCTAGCCAGCAGCTGAAGGAATGCAACATCGAACTGTAGTCCCTGCAGGGCACATTCCATTCTCAGGAGCCAGAGCATGGTTGGATGGTGTGTGACATTGAAATACAGATACAAATCACAAAGAAAGTCAAGAAGCTATAAGCATAAATCAAGAGCACAGGAAGAAGAAACATCAAATCGACTCTCCATCGTCATCACCAGCTTCGATACATATTATATATATCATTCTCATCTACCCCTTACATTCCATGTTCATTCCATGCCATGTCCTTCTCATATTCACATACTTAGTTATTGATGGTGTATATTGCTCCCAGCCTTTCAATCAAGTCCAGAACATCGCTAGAGCAAGGTTCCCATTGCCATGACCTTACTGTATTGATTGTCTCTTCCAATACAATCTTCTCTGACTCTTCCTCCACTAGGATGCTGCTGCTCTTCTCTTGTCAGCAGCCTTCTTCCCTGCCATTGCTGCTTTGTGTCATTCATGTTTCAACGCTGTTCATACCATTCCAGTTGTCACCTCTGGCTCAGAAGACCTGCCTCCAACCTGACACTGATGCTAATGCTGACTCTGATTCAATGTCAGATTCTCACTCTCTTGCTGTCTTCTTTTTCTCCTCCCTGAATATGATGAGGTCATCATTCAAATAAAAAAATACTAAAAGTGTCACATATACTCTTTCTTCCTTCGATGCTTCTCATGCATCTTCTGTTTTGTTTTTCGGTTATGCAAGATCATCGTTACCTTTTTTTTTGCTCCTGCATCTGCTTCAATACTATCTTTTCCCTTGCCTTCATATCATCTTCATCATGTTCCATTTGCTTTTTGTCAGTTGACTTTGTCAATGTCATATGAGTCAGTTGTTGGAGTACTTTTTCGTCGATCATTGGATGTCAGAATGCTATCTCCTCATCTATGCGAGGGAAACATGACTCAGAGCATATACTATTTCTTTAGAGTAGCTAGATGTTCCTTGTCAATTTTCATTCCGCTCAGGTCAAGCTTGTATCAGATTGTCAAGCCAAGCAAGATGCTTTTCGCTCTCTATGATCATGGTCTATGAATGAAACGAATGTAAGTAGTAGTACAAGCTCCAACAAATAGAAAATGGCTTTGGGAGGATCTGGAGGTTAGCCCAAGGACATATCTCTCAGCTTATATGCTGCCCCTTTGCTAGTGATCCTAGTATTTTGGAGATGGTTATTCTTGCCATATATTCAGTTCTTTGTCCAGTGACTCCATAACCTCATCTAACTCTGATAACCAAACTCTTTCATGTCACACATTATGGAGTTCTTCATTTGCAAGCAAAGCTGGATCTGTTGTCATCCCTGACATAACCATCCAGCACAGCATCCAAGTTATTTTTCCCACTTCACTGATCTCATTTGCTGCATTATTTTGCCCTCATTATTAAAAGCACCTATAATATCTCCCAACTTCAACTTCAAGTCTTTGGAACTCATGTCTATGTGACTCCTAGCTTTCTATTCCTGCTCATACTCCGGTTTAAAAGGAAACTTGTCCAACTCATCATGATTATCAAGTAGAGATTTGATTTCTCCTTCTGTGGTCTTGTATCCCATTACACCATTATGCCGAGTAGCATGCAATGATAAGCAAAGATACTCAGTTTACGCTTGAGTTTTTGAGCCATTCTTTTGAGCATGATAGTAATGTTGACATTTGACCATACTATTTAGTAAAGAGTTATCTGATGTCTTTCAAAATGCACCACACAGTAATGTCTCAGTGGTGCTGTTGAGAAGCAGATATTGGTCAGCAAAATTTAAAAGGAAGAAATTATTTGCTCTTGGATTTAGGAGTTGTTTAGAGAATATCCTGTAGCTTATGGAGCAAACATTCTTGCTATTGCCCCCTGGTATTTAAAATATAGATCTCATATGATCCTGCATTTGTCTTCCTGATCATGAAGATTAGTGAGATCAAAGTGAATATACTTATTGTGGAGAGATAGAATCGCTATTATCACCTGCATATGGCAGTATGAACTGTGCCAACAGAGACACCAGCCTATTCTCCTACATTCTGAAGTCACAAGTTAAGTGGCATCATTTCTATAGTGGCCTTTAGTATTTAAGAAAATGGCAAGCTGGACAGAAACTGGAAGTTGAGATAGTATTGCCACAGCTTGGGCAGTGACTCAGTTGCTATGCAGCTCGTCTCTAAATTGGGTCGATCATAGCATTTGGAAATGGGGCTAGCAATTAAGTCTGGTCTGGTTAACTGTCACAACAGTTTCCTCTAATAGGTATACAGAAAGATTGCCTGCAATATAACAGAATAGTAGCACAACAGGGAAGAATTAAATAAATAGTAAATCACTACTGTATGAGCCTTAGCCTGCTGCATGCTTGAGGTCAATGAATAGACTGACAGCATTCATTAGATATATGATGTATATAATAAATAAGTATACCACTTATGTTCATTGCCACAAAACTTATCTCTACACCCAATCTCCCTCAAGATCATAACAATGACAGAAATCAGTAGGTTAATGTTTTAAACTAGCATCCCCATTGTTCATGAGACTCTAGCAAGCCCTCTCACTAGGATGGTCCACCAGAAGTTCCAAACTCAATTGTATCTGACTCCTGTGTGTCTAGATATGCATTATCCAATGACTGATATCTCTTTTATCTATGATGATGAATCACTTGCCCTAAAGTTGATTATACCACTTTCCTTTCAAATAGTTTAGACTCCTTCCTTCATGTATGTAAGGAGAGAGCTCTTTCATATCACTCTATAGAGTCCTGGTCTTTGATTTTTGAAAATATAATGTCATGATCTCAAAAATTTTGAAAAAATAAAAAGACTGCTCAAAAACTGGCCCAGACCAGTCTGGTCTTTTTGGAGGATTGATTGAAGTTCCTATATATAGCTAACATCAAAATTCCACCCAGATTCTCTTATATCTATTGATCCTATGAATCAAGTATTGCAAAAATGGTCTCATGTGGATTCTATTGATGAATACTTTCATATACCTGAAATCACCATTTCCACAGTGTCATATGTTAAGAAATGTGCTCCTCATACCCCCCAAACTGACATGTCATCCAGAATCAATCATATCATATGAGTTCTATCTCAGATTCAAGATAGGGGTGTATACTACAATGTGGCTCAAATGACCTAAGCAAGATTCCCATGTTCTTATCTGGTACTTTATTGATCTCTAATTAGATACTCCTTTTATATGATATTAAAATGGTCATGATCAAAATTTGACTGTGTGAACCAATTCAGCTAAAAATTAGATCAGCTGACAGCTATAAGACAGCACTTTTATCTGAAATTGATCTGGACTGGCTTCAAACTTGGACTATACAGGACTGATACAGACTGGTCCTACATGGTCTTGGTCCTAGTCCTGGGAAAATGATCCAAATAAGAACTAGTCTTAGTCTCAGTCCTTCTCAAATAAGGAACAAGACCAGACTGGGCTGGACCTTTAAACTCTCTCTATATTCAGTCTAGTCTATAATGTGTTAACAAGTGTGTTTATCATTTGAGTCATACAAATGCTTATATTATTGCTATACGTAAGTACTACATTTTCTAAATGATCAAAGCTACTCATTGTCATACTCTAGTGGCAAATATTCATCTTTCACACATCATAACATATCAAGACAATGAAAAACAGACAAGAGCATAGGTAATAGTATTTTAAAGTTCACTTAGGACCACTCAAAAGACTGGCAATATCACAACTGGAGTATAGTTGCCAGTTGCTACAATTGTCAAATAGTTGCAGTTTCTAGGTCTGAGAGCTGGACCAGCAACTGGTGGCAACTGGTTGTAACTGGTTGCAACTGATACACAGCCACTCCCTATATTAGATAATATTTGATGAATTTTTCTGATTTTTTTGACATTATTTGAGTCATAATATATCACTCAAAATTCACATTTCTATATCAAAATTGAATATCTCAGCTAATTTGGGGTTACCCTTCCTCATACTATAGAGATGAAATGTAGCTAAGACTATATAGAATAATGTATCTCACTAGTAGAAAGCATGATACTCGGTGATTTTATATAAGTGAATCTAAGTTAGTGTGTAGTGATATATCCTCTAAAATGATATATGATCTAGAAATGGTCACATCCTTTGATCCTGTGATTGGATTTCTAAGGTCTATAGAAATGATATGTGGCTAATGGAGTGTAGTCTAAATAATGTTTACTTATATGAACCATGGTTCCCACATGTTCAGGGGCTATGAACTGGTCTGTACTACAACTGAAACAATTAAAGCTTTATGGGCTTAGTAGAAAGTGAGTCAAGGGGTCTAGAGGTTTGAGAAAACTCCAGAGAGGACAAGACTGGGTTCTTCTGGGAGCTGGGAGGGTCTCTTATATACTATTCTACTATTTGTACAGGTGTATAGTAAATGGTGCAATAATATCATACATAATGGACTCTGTGGCCAGACCTGGTCATGGTCAATCTATCACAGATGCATAGAACACTCTACTACTTAGAAAGCCCACCAAACCACACTCTCTTATAGAACATTATGGAATTGTGTTATAAGATACTGTAAATTCTGAAACAGTCAAATTTACTGGCATCTCACTAGTTGACATTGAATTAGAGCTTTATACATATCTTGAGGTTCAAGTTGCCAGAAAGACTGACCCTTTGGCATTCTGGTAATTTCTTAAATATTATTACATAACACTTCCCTATGTTGCTATGGATTACCTGTCAATTCCAGCTTTGTCTCTATCATTAGAGCATGTTTTCTTATCAAGTGCCAAGACCACAACAAAGCAATAAAATCATATTAGTCTAGTGTTGATAAAAACATTGCAAATGACAAAGTTTTTCCTTAAGAAAAGATACATTGATTTCTCATATTATAGACTTACTTATGTGAGAACTAGACATGGTTTTGGATCAAGAGAATAGTAACAATGATGATTTACTTGGAATACTTGTGAGTAAGTAAATATGGGGACCAGTCAGACAAAGATTTATTCATAGTATCAATTGTACAAGATGAGGATGACAAGCTTCAGTAGGGTTAAATCTGGATCTAGGTTCTAATATATATTCATTGTTACTTCTATGGATCTCCTTCAATCTGTAATTGGTAACTACAGTCTTGTGACTATCTGAAAACAGTCTATCATATACCAAGTTTTGACTCACTGATATATCATGTACTACAGACTTATCAGAAGTATGCCACTAATTTTGCTTCCCTTACAAATTTCTTACTAGTCTCACTCAATACATAATGTGCGGTCTATAGTCCAGACTATATAAACCTTGTCATAAAGAACATGTGGGAAGTACTTATCCAAGTCTATCAAAGAGTGACATGCAAGCAAGAGATTAAGAGTAGACTCAATTTCTTTTACTGATGTTGTTCTTGAGTTTACTAATAGTATTAAATGTTGTGTTCATCACTTCATTCTAGCTACTGCCTATCTTAGAACACCTCTTTATTCTTTCTCAGTCACTTGGATGGCAAGAAATCTTATCTAGTAATTCTCATATTGGAACACAGCTTAATACTGAATTCATCTACTCAAAGCTAGGTCTAGCCACTATATTATTGGACAAACTTGTTGTTCTTCTTACTCTATCTGTCAAATATGACTTTCTGAGCCCTATGGCTGATCTATACAAAAAACTCTTATCCCCTCATTTTTTGATGAAAGTTTGACTCATGTTTTACACCATCACCTATTGAAGAGATTCTAGGATATCAAGTGTGTGTAATGTTTGAGGATATTTTATGGCACTTTCATACCACTGGAGTGATGAAAGGGGTCTTGTTGTACCAAGCAGGTATTCTATCTAGCTGTACTAATAGTTTTACTAATTGTAGATGTGTTTTGAATGTTGTAATTAGGCTGTGACTTGTGAGTGATTAGTTGATCATATTGGCAAGAGCATGTTTACTAACTGAGATATACTACTACTCAGCTGAGAACAACAATCACATCATAGCTAGTCTTTTTTAAAGTGTCTGTTATCAACAATGAGTCAATCCTTAGTGTCTAGCATCTCTTAGATAGTAATTGATTGTTTAGAATGGTTAATTTTTTTGGGTCATACTGGCTACTATCTCATACCATTCAATTCAATTTAGACATGTATATGATATTCTATAGATCTATCTGGACACAATACTTACATGTTGAGAAGAACATTCAAGCCAGTGAAAAAAAAGGAGAGATGTGGGTAAAAGTCTTAATTCTAACCAGATGGTGCCACAGATACAGCTTGAGGTTGTTTGATGCAAATTTATTACTCACCATGACACAACACTATTAAGAATCACAATAGAAGTAAAATAGTCCTTGAATACTACTAGCAGAGTGATGTGGAGACTATTTGGCAAATGAATTGACTCCAATAGTCTGAGACTGTCTGAGAAACTACCACAGCTCTATGATTTACCATTACACCACTATAGACTTTACATTACTTAGTTTCTAGCTTTGTGATCACTCTATTATACATTTTCTATGTAATTTGTTGTTAAGGTAAATGTTCTTAGCTAGCTGGCTAGCTATAGCTGTGAGACTATAGTTATAGTGCTCAAACTCTCCATGTGAATATTGGCTTGGTCTATTGGTGTCTTTGATTGACTAATACTCAGCTATGGCTTAGAGCTGGCTTTGAGTCAAAGCTGTGGTAATACTAAGTTAGGAAGAACCAGGATTACTGTCAAATATACAGTGGTCTTGGATTCTATGAATGATTTCAATGAAGACATTATAAAGTATATATAACTTGTATTGAAAGAATCAAAGGTGAGTAAACTTCTACTAATTAAGAAGATAAATTTGAGACTGGTGAGCAGGAGAAGGAAGTGGATTGAAGACTTGGGCTTGAGATATATTATCATAGAACCTTTGAGTGAGGTCACAGAAGTCAAGGAGTAGAATAGATGTCTCTTGAACCCCTATTATCACCATCCCCCCATAGGAAAACTCAAAAGCTTCACTACTCCTACTCTTTCATCTTTCCTTACAGTATTCAACTATCAGAGATCAAATGAGCCTTTTACACCTTCCCAGGATACTTTCTACACCAGATTCATCTCCCCTGCTATCCCTGTCTACATTCTAAAATACCTTGCTCATTACTCCCCGAAGTAGCAATAGATCATTAAGCATGGTTCACACAAGGACAAAGTGTACTCAGTCCCACATCCCAACCTCCTATCTCAAAGATGCCAATAGAACCATCCAATGGATAGTGTCCCTCTTCCACACCTTCAAGGCTCAGCTCAGCCCCTCAGCAGTTAATGCTGAAATTGGAAAAGTCCTTCTACTCTTTGTTTAATTATGTTAAAACAACATGCTGCTTTACTTCAGAGCACAGGCTGCCAGACTAGCTACCCCCTCCTTTCAGCTGAAGGACAGTGAAGGCACCCTAGTGTCTGGAAAACCAGCACCTAACCCTCTGCCCAAACTCTCTTCTACCATTGACCAGGCTTTTTGAGCAGAGGTAGTGGAACTCCAATAGGAAATCAAAAAGATCTGAGTTATTTTAGCCACCGTATCATGGGAAGCATCCTCCTCTCCCCTCTCTGTTTCACTAGTAACTGCTCCTATGGCCTACCCCTCTGGCCCTTTGCTCCTCTTCCCCCATTCAATTCATTTTGTTCTCCTCTACCATGTCAGTTACTAGCCAGACTGCTCCAAGAACTTTACATGGATCCATTGGATCCTCACATAGCCAAACTGTCCTACCTGGTTTTCATTACAGTGTGATTCTGGCCTCACCCCTATCATCTACAATGTTATTCTAGACAATGTTAGTGTTTTAAAGTCCAGTTGGCAACTGGTCAGGCAACTGGCAACCAGACTGGACTGGTGATTGGTTGCAACTGGACTGCAGTTGCAGTTGCCTGGAATTATTTATGTGACCAGTTGCAGTTGTCTAATATTCTAAAAATTCAAAAGACCGGTCACAACTGGTCACAACCAGTATTTTTGGTAGCCCCTATGTAGCCCATATGTTCCCCCTATCCATGTACACTTCCCATAATTCTTTCAGAATTTTATATATTTTATTTGAATTTATACAGATCAATCCATTTTGTACCCCCCTGATCTAACATATGTATGACCTGGTTTCAATCATAACTTCCAATCCTGTGGTCCAATCTCCACACATCATAGGAATACATTGTAGCTAGGGGCATATAGAATAATGTCTCCCACTAGTAGAAATCAAATCCCACTGTGTGAATTGTTATAGCCAGATTTGGGTCAGCATGTAGTCATATGTCCTCCTGACTCAACACCTGACCCAGATTTGGCTATACCATCTGATCCTGTCCTCTGAACCTCATGCTTCATAGGGATAATATGTAGCCAGGAGTATAATCATGAGACTCGCTGTGTGAACCAATATAGCCAAATCTGGGCCATATGCTCCCTGAACAGACATACACCCTAAAATACATCATATCTCTTGATCGTGTGATCAGATCTCTACAATCTATAGGAGTTATTTGTAGCAAAGGGTGGTATCCACATTATCTATCTATGGTATGAGGGCTGAGAACCAGTTGCAGACCAGCCTCGGACCAGTTTTTGTTGAGACTGGTTGCAACTGACTAAAAAGACTAGTAGGACTGGTCCTGATTGGTCTCAGTTGCAGTCTGGGACCTCCAGGACCTTGCTAGGACCAGTTTCGATCTGGTTGCATGCTCAAGGTGTTAAAAAACTGGACTGGACCAGACTTTTAAACACTAGACAATGTGCCCCTGGCGCTAATGATTATGTTCAAGACTCTTTCCCCCTTATATCTCAGTTTTGACTACAACCAGGAACTAACCGTCTCTACCAATTTCTCACCAGATGTCATCAACATAACATTCAATTGCCTAGCTGCCCCTGTCAAAGTAAGACTGACCCTAGGGCTCTCAAAGTCTTCCCACATGGAATGAAAGCAGATGCCTGTCAAGCCTTGCTACCCTGCATAACCACTTATACTTAGCTCTTACCCAGCCCCCATATCCACTGCTAGCATTTACACCCTCACCAACTAATCTTCCTTCCTCCTATTTAGTGAATGGCAGCCTTATCTTACCAGATTCCTTCAAATCCTAATATGTATGCAAGCCCAAGAAGATATAAGATCCATAGTTACAGTAGGAAAGTGTATTCTATTGTCTCAATTAGATATGCACCTAGATAGACAATAAACAAGGATTTCAAAAAAAAGTAAAATAAATAAGAGAGAGATTGTTATCTGATGAAGATCTATCAAACTCAAAGATTGAGTCAGATTTACTTGATGTCATATTCATATCAGTAGATGGAAGAATAGAGAATATAGAGTTAAATTCTGAGCAGTATTATCTTTGTATCTTCTCTATTATCTGCTAAAGCATAACAAGATATACTTGAAGTCTAAGTTCTTGTTGTGCTTCATGTAGGGCAGCAAGGAATTTTATATAGGTAAATTGATAGGGCATGATAGTTGAGTTTCTTGAGACTCACAGATATATACACCTCTGAGTACATTTTCATTGTCTGACAGTGATTCTAGAATACAGCTACACAGCCACTCTCTGATTGCCTTTTTTGGCTAATGGAGTCATGATATTGACCAGCTCATATAAACTCTTATTGACTCAGTGTTTCTATCTACTCATTTGATAGTTTTTTTACTGATATACTTGTGTTTTTTGCTAAGATAAGTTTGTACTTTCTGACAGATGAGACACCTCAATGATACCTCACACACTAATTTTTTGGTATTTGGCACAATTCTTCTAGAATTTTAGGAATTTGTTTTGAATTTTTACATTAATAATCATTCTATACATGTAACCTATGACATGTGAAGCTGGTAACCAGTGCAATTTTCCATACACACATTTTTTATGTACATTATGCATGACATAGCCTATATTATGTGATAGAGAAGGGGCTGTAGTAATAGAGCCAATTAGATATAATAACCTTTACTTATATAGTTTTTTTCTCTGTATTTGCCCCTTCTCAAGTTATATATGGTTTGACACCACTATCTCTCCTGCCACTCAAGATGAAGCTAAAGTTGCAAAGATGGCCCTTGATTTACTTCCAGACACTCAATGTATGAGTATCCCAAGATTAAATCCTCAAGTCAATCCATTTGTCAAATCTGTTGAATTCAAGCTATGTAATCTTATGATAATATTTTTTGTGCTAGACATTATCTCTCACTCCTATTGTTATGGGATATGACTGTGTCCTACTTATAACATCAAATTATATTCCTCAAAGATTTGTGACAAATTAGTACCCTGGATACAATCTAAAGGTGGAATTTATGCAAAACTTAATACTGTACCACCAATTATAACTCTCTTTGCCTTGCATATAGAGATTACTCAACTTGGATCATCAGAAAACTCAGACACTCAAGTTTTTGATGTTTACTTGGGCCTATTAAGAAGGACTAGTTATAGTTGCCCATACTCACTGCTATTACAATCTTAACTTTCTCACCTATCTTAAATAGTCACTTCATCATTTTCCATTATATTTTCTAACTTAATTTCTATCTTTTCTGATCATGATCTACATGTGTTTTACCTTATATCAAGGCTGTTCAAAGAACATGATCTGATTGGCTTAGTGTTGCTGCAGCTTGGCAATTTGGCTTGGCTGTGGCTCAGCTTGACTACTGGCTCGCTTGGCTTACCATCTAAGTGACAAGTGGCTGTGCCCTTGTGACCTTGGCTTGAGCCGGTCTGAAAGCCTGGCTCTGAGCTGCAAGTTAGTAGTACTTAGTACTGAGACACTATACTATGCCAGGGGCTTTTTAGGCCTCACAATCAGTGCTAAGTGCTGATCCTTGATTCAGACCATGTCACAGATAGTTGTACATAGCTGAAACAGGCTGAAACACATTGGAACAGTCAGTTTTGACATACAAAGGTTTCACAGTCAACTTTCAAGTTCTGCAACTGTGGCGACCCAGAGAGGGCATGAGTTATTGTCAACATACAGCATTAAATAGTTCTACCTGTTTACTCACAATCAACAGTGTCAGCACTCACTTTGGTGAGCACTGAGCACTTTCTATGCGAGCCAACATCTCTGTCATCACACAGTCAGTCTTGTTTACAGTTTACCTAGTACTTACCCTGAGCCACCTTCACATGATCACAGAAACAGACACTTCAAGTTACAAGCTTAGTGGTCAGACTGTGTTTTCAAGCCCACTTGCGGCCTGGCTCACTGTCCAATGTTGGACTTGACTCATTACTAGTGATTGGTCATGGCCGCTCAGCTCTTGGTGCAATGCCATACACTATATTTTCTGTCTATGTTATGCAAGATACAGCCTGCATACTTTGGTGGGATAGAGATGGGGTCATCATAACTGAACCAATCTCATATGATATTGACTCTTCCCTTGTTCGGTTCTTCTCTCTCTATTCGCAGGCCCCCCCTGAGTTGTGTGGTATTGACACAACAATTTTACCAGCTACAGAAGAGGAAGCCAGGACCGCTAGAACAATGCTGAATCTACCTCTAAACACACTAATGTTCAAGACTGATGTTCCAAGAATAAATACTGCTGTTGAACAATCAGTCAGACCTAGCAGTGCTAAGCAATCTCATCTCACAATAATTTTTTCCCTGTCCCACATCATTCCCTTACTTCCTAGTTGTTGTGGGACACATGCATGCACCACTTACAATATCAAAGGGAGTCAAGTTGTATTCCTCAAGGATTCATGGTGAGTCAGTGCCCCAGATATCCAACCTGAAGGTGATATCTACATAAAGTTGAACACCTTGCACGTCAGTCATGTCCCTGTTTGTCTTGCAGCTGGAGATGTACTTGGTTTGGATCTGCAGAAGACTCAAACACTCAAGTACTCGACCTGTTGCTGGGCCTGCTGTCGAGGACTTGTCATAGTGAGCCATATTCACTACTGCCTTGTTCTTGATCTCATTGGTGAAAGCTTGTCTATGTTCAGTTCTACCAAAGAACTTATGCAAGCCATACACAATGCATTGGTTGGTGAGTCACCATTACACACTAGAACCAGTACTTGAATAACATTTTTATCCAGCTCATCAGCAAGCTTTCATCATCAGAATTCTGCATAGAGATGTTAGTGTCAGAAATATCATCATTCTCAATGGACAAGGCTATTTGATTGACTGGGAGTTGGCGAAATTGGCATCCATCAAATATCTGCACTGAGTAACTTGTACTGTATGTTAACATATCATTTCACCACTCTTTCTCAGAGTTTTCCTGACAAAAAGATTCTCAGGGTACTTGGCAATTTATGTCAGCATGCCTCGTGGAGGATACTACTGCACCACATGCTGTTCAGGATGACCTAGAATCTGTATTTTGGGTGTTACTATGGACGGTTTTGATATTTTCTCGGTCCTCCATATCTCTTGAGGTGTGCACTACCTTCATAAGAGGTACACTGTTCAAGTCTGTACCTGGCGCAGAGAGCAAATGAAGTGTACTCATGTCTCAGATGATTATCAAACCTACTCTCCTCCCTGGCTGGGAGTCATTGTATCAACTCTTGCAAGCTCTTGCCAATCTCTTCAAGTACTTCTACCACCAACCAGATGCAGCAGAACAAGACATTCTGGATTGATATGAACTGCTCAAAAATCAGTCTCTCAAAATGCAGACTGTCATATGAGCCCTACCAATTTACAAGAACAAGAAATTGAAGAGACAGCTCCAGGATCATGAATATATCATCAGCTTATTTGCTGATCACCTACAGATGGAATGGCCTACCAATGATGCAGCCAAAGAGCAGGAACTCTTGGGTACTGATTGTTTCGGGGGCTCTGGAGTGGCACTGGGAAAGGTGACCATGACCTTGAAGCATGTGTTGGAAGCCATAGTTGAGGAAGAACAAAGGTGCAAAAGGTGCAAGATAGCCTTGGGGGGGGGGGGGGGGCTGTATCTACATCCAACAACCCTTTTCTGGTATCAAATGATTCCCATTCTGACGATTCCGATCACAATACAGTTGATACTGTGCATGAGGGGGCCTCAGATTTGAGTCATTCAATGGGGCATGAGTCGCATGATGACATGTTTGGGAGCAGTCTCAGCTCAATCCCTAGTTCTATCTGATTCATAGCTTATGCATCTTTACGAACAAACTTATTAATTGAAATTGAATCGCAAGTCTGACAAGTCATATAGACCAACACTGACTCCTTCTGATGAGAGAGTTGGAAAGATCAAGAAAAAAACTTTTTTAGGACCCTGGCAAGCCTTTTGATGAAAGAGCACCAAGTGGTAACATCACAAAGTGCTCCCACTGTGAGATGTAATTATTTAACCTGTCAATTTAAATGTATTGAAGGACTCTGAAGGAGTCAGATTCTGTTAGAAGAGACTGGTCACCGTGGTGGGTACTGCCATGCCAAGTTACATCTGGGCCAACACTAAATCCCCTAACAAAAATCAAATTGACCAATTTCATTTCCGTCTGTCGAGTCATGAGACTCTTAACTCCGACATCTGGTCATGACTCATGACTGTCATTGAATCATACTATACAGTTTCCACATTCTCTGACCACAACACTGTCTCAAGTCTCAAGCCTAATGATGACTACAACATTGTAGACTTTTAAATGTGAATGTGTGTTAGACCATCTTTTTGTATCACTCTTTTTTACATCTAATTATCCAGTCACTGGGGGTTTTCACACATCATTTAGAAGACTCCAAGCCTCAAGGACCATGGGATTTTCAAGACTTGCTGCAATTCAATTAGTTTGAGTCAATCACTTGACACTCATCTATCCCATTGGGTGGTTGGATCACTCGCGCCAGTTGTTAGCTTTGGCCTATTCCTTATTCAGGTTTCACAATGTCCACGTTATATGAACTGGTTGAATGGGATCACAACGTATGTGGCTTGCTGGTGATTGTACATCGTCCTGATTGTCTCATCTGACCACTATTTATTTATCAAGGAGGACGGAGGTGGAGATGGTCAACCAACACCCCGAATTCAATGCCACCCAAGAAATGTCAAGCAAAAGGTGTCCACAGCAATGCCAACCCTCTGATTATTGTTGCCCCAGTTCCTACAGCAAATACCATGACTCTTCTTCCGAATTCGCATGCAATTATGGTGACCCCTGACGTTCTTTATCCAGTGGCAACAGTACCTGATCCCTCAAATACCACTTCAACACAAGGTTCGTTCGCATCTAGCATGTATCTAAATCCACCTGAAACATGGCTGATTCACTACTTGCAGGATCCACTTTGAAAAGAAAACATACCAAAACCTGGAAGGCAGCAGAGACTAAGACCATGCTTCTCGATGATTCTGATACAGTCGCATGTTAGATGATCTTTTTCTAGACTGATCTGGTGACTCAGACTCGGTTGCTCTACCCAGGGATAATCCCCAATGTAGACGAAAGGCACTTGAAGCCATCGATGAGGAAGCTATTGAGAATGGTGACCTGTTGACTGTGGTCCTGCCACCTCCTGTCAGATGTCCTATACCTCATATACCTTCAGAGTCCGAAGAAAATTTTGATCTGGACATCTCTTCAAGTTCTGAGAGCTCTACCGAGCAGTCCGAGCCAATCAATAAAACTCAAAGACCTGCCCCAGCACGCTCTGAAGACCTTCAAGATTCACCACCCAACCCCCCACAGTGGCAGCCTCCACATCCCCGGTCACAATCTCCATCTATTGACTCTGGTCATAACCTTTGTTCAGAGTGTGACGATATGTGTGATTGTGCCCTCTTTACCAGATCAGAACTGGAGGATGATATTGAAGAGGGAGGGAAGAAAATAATTGTAGCTGATCTCAAGCATTTTTTTCAGAGACCTAAAAGTGGAGAGTGAATATGTAAGAAATGCAGTGCGTAAGTTGGTTCATTGCTATGGTTGCAATTTGCATTGGTTCTAACACATGTTATGATTTATTGTAGCTGTGTAGCTAGGAACCACCCCGGTGCAAAGCTTGCTACTTACATGTACGGTGTGAAAACATCCTCTGGCATCATTCATGAGCATCTCAAGCATCATCAGGAGAGCCACAAACGTTGGTGTGCGAAACACAGCCAGCCAAAGAAGACGAAATGTGGCAAAGAAGAAAAAAAAGCAAGTGAAAAAGCCGCTGGTAATGTTGCACAACTGTCACCAGCACAGCCGCGGTTCACCAAGGACAGCTTCAAAGAAGCTCTTGTCACATTTATTGTCAAAGACGATCAGGTCAGTGGCTTCTACAATGCTACTCCAGTTTCCCTGTTGTTGTTGGTTGAATGAAACCGATTTCTAGAGCTTGAATGTGATTGAGCGATGTGCATTTAGGGACTTGCTTCTACTGCTTTGAGAAGACCTTGATGAATCAGATATTCCAAAATGAACAAAGATCCATGAACTGATCATTAAATCATGGAAGAAACACATGGAAGTCTTGAGGGCTGAGTTAGAAGTGAGTCCACTTATTACACACACATTACTAGTGTTGTGACCTCAAGTCTATTGTCAAAATAGCAAGCTCAGGGACGAGTATCCCTCACTGTGGATGTATGGTCAGACTGCATGCATCACCCTTACCTTGGGATAACCGCACACTGGATCAAAAAGAATATGGACAGCTAGAGATCTGCACGGGTACGGGTAACCCATACGGGTTACGGGTCAGGGTGTCCACAGGTATGGGTGCGGGTTGTGCCAGGACAACCCTTTGACCCGTGACCCATAGGGTCTGTACCTGTGGGTGACCCGCAGGGGTATTGCTCAAAATGGGCAATCGCAACTCGCAACTCGCAATGAGACCACAACATAACATGCGACGACAACTATCGATGTCGCCAATTCCCTTTCTCTCCTCTTTCTCTCCCTCTCCCTCTCCCTCTCCCTCACCTC
>JBBPUM010000095.1:0-32040 GCA_038094695.1 Chiua aff. virens
AGTCCTCCATCGTCTGTTTCAGTCTTGTTCACGATGTTCAGGGGTTTGTCTTTTCTCCGTGAGGTTATTTTGTCGAGCTTGCGCAAGACTTGTCCACTACCTTGGTTCCACCCGCACAATCCGAGACATCGACCACGCATGAGCAACCCTCGTCTAGAAGGATGAACTTGACAAGTTTGCAATGGGGGTCGTCTAGAGAAAGTTGCTGGTCACTATGTGTGGATGGTCTATGTCCAACGGCGAAGGCGGGGGAAGACGGATAAGAGGAAGGAAGATGGAAAATCTCGATGGTGGGTGAAAGCGCTGCTCCGTTTATGAGAGGCTGTGCAGAAGCACAGGGATTTGGGGCTTTACCCGAAGTGGGTCCAGGTAACACAGGAGAAGGGCCCATAAAAGTAAGACTGCTCGTAGGGAAGCTTATCAGCGTCTTTGGAGGGAACGAACTTGTCGACACAATCAAGCTTGTGAACAAGTCATTGATGTGGGACATTAGCACACAAGATGCATTACACACCTAGAATCTGAAACACCGGCAGTTGGCATCATGATTGTACCCCAAGATACCCCAAGAACGTGCATGAAGTGATGGGCGTAACACTATCTGTAGCAGTAGGAGTAAACGTGACACCGCAACCAAGGCCAAGAGGGTCCCAACAGGACACGGTAGGCATTGCGCTCCCGGTCAGAGCAGACATGACGCCACATCCAAGACCAAGAGGATCATAACAGGACGAGCTTGCTGAGGCCGATGAAGACACACTTGATGAGGTACGAAAACTAAGCCCCGAGCCAAGGAGCCCATTGCATAAGTCTGTTTTGTAGGTGCAATGAGGACTTCATGCCATCGTTGCACCGTTTTCTGTGTATGCGCGCTGTGTCAGTGCAATGCGTATGGGGTAGCACATGAATGTGCCTCAGTGACGTACACAGGGCATCATTAGCAAAGAACTTGCGTCATGTGTGCGGTGAGCATGGTTGTCACGATGACTGACCCGGTGGAGGGTGTTGTGCCAGGCGAGCTAGAATAAGGGAGAGCAGGAGAAAAGAACGCTTGGTCAACAAAGCTTAGTAAACTCTTCTTTCCCGCAACCCCACATCCGGGATCCTGCTCAAACGGCGCCCGCGATAGTTGTATTACAGGGTATCCCCTGCCGACAAGGCCAAAGCCAAGGGTGGTGAAGTCGGGGAGGACGACCCAGTATTCCCATTTCCAATACTGCTAGCGCTTCCAGAGGTATGTCGTAGGGGCACGAGGTGAATCATTTCCCGTTGTCCATGTGCTCGCGCGTGTCCGTCCGCATTGGATCCCCACGTGGAGGCAGACACCACATAGGACGAACTGCCCAAGCGGGCCACAGGTGCGGACATGTTGGGTCCTGGTGAAACGGCCTGTCCAGAATGCGCTTGCCTAGTATGGTTGTGACTCTGCGTATAGTAGTCACCCGAAGACGACGCCTGCACTTGTCCCTGTAGTACACTATACTCGTACGGCGACCCTCCGCTGCCTGAAGACGCGTACGAGCCCGTGTGTCAGCGGTAGGGGATGTCCTTGCTAAGGATGATGAGACGTCGAAGGGCGCGAGTGCGAGCTTGTCGACGCATGCACATAACTCGCAGAGGGTTGTTGCAAGTGATTATAACCACCATGCTGCTGCTGATGGCTTTCCTGGTATGCTTGCGCACCTTCATATGACGCGCTAAATGATACGCGTTGCTGGTGATCCTGAGCTTCAGAAATGTGAAGGAACGTTGAACGGGGCTCGAGGATGAGCCTGCGAAGACTCACATTCCCCCGGGGATCATACGACCCGCATAGATGGTGCTGGTAGGCATGCTCGAAACCCATCCCCCCACTCGTTGACCTGTTCTCATACCCGCCCCTCGCATTGCCAGTATCGCATGTGCCTCTCGCATTGCCACTGCCATTGGCACTTTCGTAAGCGGTGCTACTGCTACCGCTGAGTGGACGCTGTGGTTCGTACGAGGGTGTACCTCAAAGGTTGGTTTGCTCGTAATCATAACCAACTTGATGAAGACAAAGGCTGTGTACTCGTCCTTCGAGGCACCACCCTGGCACCTGTGGAGGAGACACTGGACAATTTACTACCAGTGAATATCAGCTGGCCGCCAGCTATGGCACCGGCGCGACCGCCAGGGGGATGAGCGTGGGTGTGCGCATGTGCGCTGGGATGTGGAAGCGCGGTTGCCGAGAGCTCGATCCCACTCAGAGCACTCGCCACACCTAGCATGTGGTCGCAGACGTTAGCCATGCGGGTAGTCTTGCCAATGCAATCAATGACGTGCCATTGTTATTTGCGGCATGTGCACTGGTAGGCCATCGTTGCTCCCCGCTTAAGGAGGGTCTGAAGCAAGGTGGAGCAGGCCTGTCAAGGTACCACGGCGGGCACGTTTAGCCATAGCAGAGCTGGCTGTGCCATTGGATGCGGGGTGGGACGAGAGGGATTGTTGGGCGTTGGCATCATCGTTGGCCTGGTCTTGGTCTAATTTACGAATCTCACCCGAAGGTGGACTGCCATTGGAGGGTGGCGCAAGCGCTGCAAGGGGACGCTTGTGGACACGAATGTCTTTCCGAATCCAGATTTTGATACATTGGTCAGCGAGGAAGTAGGAAAGGGGGTCGATTCTGTGTTTTCAAAGAAAAAAGCGCGTGAAATGCCCGAAAATGAGGGGACGAAACGAGGACGAGGTATGTCAGAGCAGATATCGTCGCCGAGGATAAAAGTCATCGACCTTCCATGCCGGGAAACTTTTTAGCGGTGTAGTAGACGTAAAACGCAGCCGAATAATGGATTTACAGTGACAGACTGGGAGGAGATGAAATAAAGGGGCAGAAATGACGGGTAAACGACGGACCCGACGACTTCAAACAGACTGAGCTCGAGACGGTAGCTACTCTCGGTATGCACGCTGAGCTCGGGGAACACAAAGAAACCAGCGTCTTCGTTGCGATTTTCGGTATCCTTGGGATGGTATAGGGATGAAACAATGGAACCCGTGGTGCACCGTGTTTTACTATCCTGGGTGGGGAGATGAAAAGAGCGAAAAGAAAGGGAGAAAGGAACGGACCCTGAGCCAATGGAATTCAATGTTGTCGTCGGGTTTGGCGAGACTTGCAAGCATGAAGTAGTAGGGGTTCTGAAGGAAGCTATGGGCATAGTTTGGGCCAGTGTTTTCGACGTCTGGATTTGCAGGGGAGGGGGCTGGCGTGTGTGAGGGTCAACGGGGCGACGGTCGACTGTGTGAGAGTGAGAGGCGGAGATGGAGAGCCTAGAGAGGAAGAGACGCACTACCGACGCCGCACATGTGGACCTGCTTTGGCTCCTGACTGTGAACTCGTACATATTCTCTGCGGAGATTATGTAAGCATGAGTGCTTCGATACAAAGGCAGGTCGTTTATGTAAGTGTGCTCTCGGTCTGTCAAGTTACTCAAGTAACTCAAGTTGATAATTTTATATTTATTCCTAGCTTAGTTCTTTGACTCAGGGCACGAATTGGTTTTGAGTCCACCTACAATGACATTGTACTGTTCGTGGATCGACGGATATGACCTTGCGCCCAATTCATTTCGAGACTCAAGGTCTTGCTGGTTTCCTCGGCAATGGTATACGTGTTGATGTGCAAGATCTCGCGACATGGATGGAGGGCAGGGCATCCGCAGTAAATTTTTTAGATATTCTGAGCTCACGTCATGGGGAAGGTGCTGCTCGCAACCACCGAGAACGCGTGAGTTTGGCACGCACGGAATTACTTTGAGCAAGCTGCGTAAGTGCCTCCGAGACAACTCTAAGTTCTAATTATGTAAAAAAGCGAATGCGATACAAAGACTACTGGTCAAAAATAGTCCAGCGCTACAAGGTTCAGGTAGTGGGCTGGCCGCCTGATATTACATTCAGTAATTTCAGTGACACTTCACAGTGTGTCGCTCTCAGATCTCGAATCTCTTACGGCAAAGTGGAGAAGTGGTCTAATTCACTGGCACAAACTGATGGATGCAGAATATACAAGGCTCGAGAATGACCGCAACATGCAGATCAGTCGCGGCGAGATCCCTGTTCGCAAGCTTCAGACTCGATCCGATGCAGGCACGAGACGAAGAGGTCAGGATAACAACATGCATAATGATGTCATCCAGTCACTGATGAGTGGTACCGTGACCGTTAACGAGACCACTAACGAGACCACTCATGGCAACAAAGCCCCGAGTCCTCTGTTGTCTGCCCACAACTCACCTTCACCACCTCGCCTCACATCACCCATCCCTGGTTCATCAGGTACCGGTGGTACTGCAACTCTTAGCAGTGCCACACTGTGACCTACAGGTGATATTTTTAATGACCTGTGCAACACTACAAACGGACCTGATTTTACGTTTCCTGATTTCAATGACCTGCCACTAGACCTTTCATCCTTCAAAGCTTCAACTTTGACTTTGGTGATGGGACTCATGCCCTCTGAAACCTTTTTTTCGACTTTGCACAGATTTCGCACACAAACTTCAACACATTCCAAATTCATACTAGAGTTACTTTCAGCAGTCATTCAAGGCAATTTTTTCATAGCTTTCATAGAGGGTAATTGTGCTCCAGGATTGAATACAAGGTTATTTGCTTTGACATGAAACCACAGGCAGGCAGTAAGTAAGAATGAAGGTGATCATGACGACCGCGAGAGAAGCAAATTATGGAAAACAGGATATAAACATAGGTGAGAAATGAGTGACATTTCAATGAACGATGACAAATACACGGGTTTACCGTTGGGCTTTTGCGGTTATTGAAGATGAGCGACCAAGTTTGCGGCCATAACGCGACCATCCGAGCTTGAACAAATCAGAACCTGAGCCACCATCGATCACAGAGCTTATTGTGTCAATGAGAGAGGACCAAGGAACTTACGGAAGTTTGCGGAGCGGGCGGACGACGAGAGCGCTGTTTTAGCTGAGGTCAGGTTCAAAGAACCCAAACAAATCAGATCCTGGGCTGTCGTCAATTATAGAGCCTAACATGCATCAGTGATGGAGGACAGGGAGCTTATGCTGACCACAGAGGAAGAGTAACAAAGAAGTTTGCAGAGCGGGCGGACAAGAGCACCATTTTAGCTGAAGTCAGATTCAAAGAACCCAAACAAATCAGATCCTGGGCTGTCATCAATTATAGAGCCTAACGTGCGTCAGTGATGGAGGACAGGGAGCTTACACTGACCACAGTGGAGGGAGGAACACGGAACTAGGCGGCGGTGGAAACAGCAGCGCCAAGTGCCATGTGCAGTGGTAGGGAAGACAGCGACAGTGACTGCGACCACAAGTGAGAGAGAGCTTGCAGTAGCGACAACGGGGGAAGTGAAGAGAAGGGGAATTCATGGCGGCAACACCAACTACGACGACGAGCAGGAGAGCTTGCAACTGTGGCCACAAGGGCGACAAGGAGAGGAAGAGGGGAAGTTCGCAGTTTGCAGTGGCAACGGCGGCAGCGGCAATGACAATGGTGATGAGCTCACCGTGAGCAACAACGACGACGATAGAGGGAGGTGATGAGGGGCGTGAGAGAATATCTAAGGAAGAGGGACAAACTTTAGCAGGCAGCGGATGAAGATACCGAGATGGCACAAAACTGGTGTGTCTAAGCTTACATAAGTACGTAGATTTGGGCACGGTTTTATTCATGGTGTCAGGATATTGCGAGAAATCAATGAGCCTGATCAGTGTGACAATAAGTCACACGGGTAGAAGAGTCACTCAAACTTCAGTTCTAACGATTCTCTGTTCGAAATGAGCTGGGGGATACAATGATGACAGCCCTCTATTTATACGAAACTCCTAGCCGCCCGTGAACGTTTGAACCCTGATAACGTGACTGCCATAGCCCAAGCCTGATTGCGTGAGCCTTTATCCTCTAGCTCACCGCCACCGCTGACTAAGTGACCGTGACCGTTACAATTAGGCTCCTGACGACACATCCTCGTGCATATCTTGTTCGAATGTATTGGTTTCTGCGGTGGTCGTTACCTTGAGGTATTCCGTCGTCTGGACGTCATCTGAACTGGTCTTGCCCTCATCTGACGCATCTTCTTTGGATGCATGAACCTGCATGGTGGTTGATATATCGAGATGTTGCATTGTCTGAACGCCGGACATGACTATGTCTGACAGTCGTCAGAATTTGACCGCAATTTAGTCTCAACGCCATTGACACACCCTCGACAATGTCCTTGTCATATGTGTAGGTCTTGGTGGTGGATGTGTAGGCTCCTCTAAAGTCTGACTCTGCACATCGGACGCTGCAACGTCTCGTCAAAAATTGCTCTCCAAAATGCACATGAAAACGAAGCAGGCCCCTTGGCACCTTCGACCTCTTCTTCGTGTTTGCTCTCGTCCACTTGTTCCGTTTCACTTGCTATGACATGCCCATTGTGTGCCAGCACTCCATAGTCCTTGAGTTGCTCTTCCTCTTGTTCGTCCTCGACATGCTGGGTGCGCTTATCAGTCTTGCGCGTGATAGGAACACGCCTAAGTGCAATGCCCAAGTCAGCATCCAAAGATGGCCACGCGATCGGCGCAGCACTCACGTGTCCTCCGAGGACGACACCGTCATCGCGTTTTGCCCTTCGACGGAAGCCATGACACCCACGCTATTTGCCTATGTATTTGATTTTCCCGTCAATTCCAGAGCGAGCGCGGTATGCTCGATGTAGCCCTGTTCTTGTTCCTCTGAAACAATTACCTCCCGTTCGATCTCCTCGCTCTGGCACCTCGTTGCTTGCTGTGCTTCAATGGCTGTACATGCGTCCCATTCCGATGTACCTTCCATTGACACTCGTGCTTGTCCTTCCTGTTTGCTATGTTCACTGTGTTGATTGGCCGTACATATATCGCTCAAGACAAGTTTGTGTCTGGAAACCCCAAGTTAGCCCGTCGCAATAAACAGGTCAAGAGCAACGCACGTCTTATCCGAGGGTGACACTTCCACACTGTCTCTTCCAACAGAAGCCACCGGTACACCATCAACAACGCTGGCCGACTCCAAGGGAGCGCAATGCATGCTTCCCGCCCCTCTGACACGGCCGTCTTCCGTTCGACCCCCTCGTGACCACATGTACGTCCGTACGGTCACTAGGAACACCCATGTCAATCA
Source organism: Chiua aff. virens (assembly GCA_038094695.1). Taxonomy (NCBI): domain Eukaryota; kingdom Fungi; phylum Basidiomycota; class Agaricomycetes; order Boletales; family Boletaceae; genus Chiua; species Chiua aff. virens. The sequence goes on from JBBPUM010000095.1 coordinate 7,153, forward strand.
CGGACGTAATGCGTGTGCCAATGTCGCTCACACGGACACTAGATTCGGCGATTGCTCCAATCCTACACGTGCCTCGTGTCCGACATCACTGTCGCCCCATGACGTCGAGGACAGAGTGGTGTCCCGAACTGTGCTGCTGGCCAGTTCGGTCAACTCTGACGTGATGTTGACTGCGGAGGTCATGATGGTGCTGCTACAACTGTGATGAGTATACAATATGTCAAGACGACAGCAAGGTACAATGCTACTTCTTGATGCCCTTCGATCATCGCGGCCCCTTCACGATGCATGTAATCTTACAGACATCGAGGCCATTTGCGACATCTGGCTCTCCACAATGTTCCACGCTCACTCTCCCGCCTCGACTTCACTGTGACTCTCTATCTGGATCACAACTTCTGAAGCGCTATAAAAACCGTCGGCGGGACAACATCGCATTGTAGTATATACACATACCTATCTGCACACAAATCAATTACCGACTCGGATTCTTCTTTGGCTATGTCTGTGTCTTGGCTCGTGAGAGTGCATGTATTGTCCGTCTTAATGACCGGCGTTCTCGGTTGTGACTGGACGTATTCGAGAGGGGAGGTACATATGAGACCCGGAGAGCTGCAGGAGGACTGCAAAACGAGATGGAAAATCTCTGCACAACTGGGGGAATTGGGCCTGTCAAACCGTGTGAGCACAGTCATGGAATGGGACGTACTGCGGATCGGGCAAAGTACCATCCGCGAGTGATCCTCGCCAGTAGCCAGCAGAAGATTGGCAGGACTGGTCTTCAGAATCAGATTTCTGGGTGTTTTCCGTGGTGTGGCTTCTCGTATCCAAGTGAAGTGCTGATGCCAGTGTGTCTTCTGAGACTTGTCTTGCGCTCGTTTCTGACGTGATGCTGTCGTCGAACAGTCCAAAAGCACACTCAGCCTGAGTGGCTTGGAGGTCAACAGGCGAAAAGAAGACTGACCTGGCACGCGCCTGGACTGCTTCCGCCTCAAGCGTGGATCGTTCGTTCAGCATAGTAGAATCTGATCTTGAATCCAGGCTAACGTTGGATATGGCCATCACAGTCCCACTGTTTGCTTGCTCCGATGTAGACGTTACTTGTTCTTGATCCGAATGCTGCTGGAAGACGAGGCATCCGTATCATGCACCAAGGTCAACGCATCCTGATCTGTCTCCCTTCGGGTTACTGAACATCCCTTTTGAGCGTCAGAAAACGATGAGACCGCACAGAAAAATGGTGTTACTCACACATTCACTCTCCCATGGTCATCGTGTATCTCCCCAGATGCCTCGGACTTGAACGTCGATTGCTGTTGGGTGACTTTTGTCAAAGATGTATCCCTGTGGATCATATCGTCAATTAAACAGGCACCTGCAGCAGCGACGGCTACAGCAGTGCAGGTGTCTACAACTTCATCCCTCATAGTAGATGCGGCATCCAAGGTTGCGATAAGCGAAACTGAGCTACTTTGGGTTAGTTCTGCGCCGGAGGTGACCTCCATGCAGACCTTTTTGTCGCTTGTCTTGACTTGCGACACCTCCGTTGCACTGAGTGTACTGCAGAAGAGGTTAGGGCACTAGGCGGAACGATCTTGTTACTACGGACCTGTCGGTTGCAAGGAGTGTTCCCATCGTCGCTTTCGTCGTCGAAGAAACTTGTACTGACGACGCAGCGACTTCTTCGATCCCTTGTTCAGTCGATGTCTCACTCTCTTTCTCGACGACAGAAGTATATCCCTGAGACTCATCAGCTGCATCCTCTTTGACAACTTCCAGCTCTTGAGATTCCCCTTGTCTGAGCTGTTGAAGCGGAAGCCCGTGTAACTCCGTGCCCAACTCATCAACGGACTCTCGTTGTGTGCAGAGAGCACTGCGACAGGTTGCAATATAGGTCCGATAGATCCGCTTGTAGAGCTGTCTTCTTCCGATGTACCGGTGATGATGCGCGAATTTTGGACGACAGCATTGACCTCTGTCACTGTGATTGCTTCCTCATCAAGAGGGAACAGTGTGGGGAAACGCCGTGGCCTGGGGCTGCAGCCACCGTCGAGAAGGAACACTGTGACAGACAAGTCAGCGTCTTCCATATCCTTTTGGGGTGATGGGTTGCCGTCGAGTATGCAAGTCTGCCCCTCGCTTCGTGTTGCACCATGCGGTGCGTCGCCGTTGTATTGTGCGGATGCTCCGACCACTAACAGTCCCCGTCTGCACTCGCAAGTATGGGATGTAAGGTGTTGCTCATAGTTGACATCTTGTGCGTTCGAACTCGAGTTTTCCTTGTGTCTACCCGCCAGGTTAGCTTGGGTTGTATTCAAACATAAGGGAAGACACTAACGTTGTTGCCATGGCTGCTGAGATGACTGCTTTATCCCGATGTGTCGATGACGATGTCAGGTAGCTCAAGGGGGGAAATCGAAATCGTCGGTTGGGTGGTATCGACGGAGATGTTGTCTGAGACTCTGAGGTGATTTGAGCGCTCGACGCTACAATGACTGTCATTACAGGCCTGCTGTCGTCCAGTGTCAATTTCAATGGAACGTGCTCGACCTTGTTCTCCAAGTCCGACTCCTCTTAGGATGTGTGGATTTCTGTTGTTGGGGAAGTCAACACGGCGGTGTACTGGGCCGCTTGGATGGTCTGAAGAGTTGAAACTTGAGACTTATCTGTAAGGTGTCCTCCAGACAACTGCTGAGACTCGTCGGTACACAATTCGAGTATCTTGTCATGTTGGATCACTGGCAAGCCGATTCGAGAGGATCAAGTCCCATCTCGAACGTCCTCAGAGGACACGCTTGTCTCCGTCCCCGATTGCACAGTGACCTTTTCTGCTCGTCGTACGTCTCAATTGTTTGAATTTGATTCTGACCATCATTTCTGTGACGAACGTCAGTAAATGCCGTATCTGGGACACCCACTATGGTTGACTGTCGCTCATAGAGCTCAAGGTATGCACCTGCTGTTAATCTCGTTCGACGCGGCTGGCACTGGTGCCTTACACGACCACTGTTATTCCAGGTACGCGCCGGGTTATGCAGAACATGCTCACCTTATTGTTATATTCATCAGTATTTGCTCTACTTTCGTGGGAGACGCTGTAATAGTTGTCTCTTTGCTCGTGTTCGGATGTTCCTCAGCTAACTTTTCATTCGTCCGCATAATGAGAGTGCCAACAGTGAGTGAGAGGTCTTGATCCTGTACCACTTGGTCCACCTTGCCCTCCCATGACGCAACCCTGAATGATGTCAGGTCCAGAAGAACGATGCGAAAAGAGTACCGTAGGGGGCACTCACTCCTGGGTAGTAATGGCACACGCTGTCTCTTTGGAGTTGTTTCTCTTGAATTTGCTGGCCAACAAGCCTCACGTGCTTCGACCCTGCGAGGTTTTCTTCTCTGGCATTTAAATACACATTCTCAGCGATGCTCGCTTCTGCTGATGATTTCTTTTCTCCGGCATGCTTTTCGCAGAGTTGCGACCCTTGTCCAATCGGGTGCCTGCATCCAAAACGTCTTGACATTGTTTGTGAACACAAAGACAGAGCTTACCCGAGTAGCTATCCACATACTCACACCCCTGGGATGATTGGGTAAGTCCTCGCTACATAGCTTGTACATAGCCAGAAACATGTTCTGCCTAGGTTTTTCAATATTTTATCTTGATATAGTGTACTACATATCAAAAATAAATGCTAGGAAATGTTTTTATAAAATAGTAAACAATAGTTTTAGAATATCTACCTGACAAATACTTAAAATATGTATTAGTGTCTATGTTTACATCAGATTTTTAATCATACATATTATGAAAAATACATAAGAAAATATTACAATACATATAATCCAATGTGTGCTAAATCATTCCCTATGTACACTAGTGAATTTACTCAATATCATAACTTGCTTTTTTAATCCTTTAGCCTTTGTCAAACTCTAGACACATTGGCTAGAATAGTTCCTAATGATATATTATACATTTCCACATATTCTTGAGACACATTGAGCATAGGATTGCTATGTTCCTAGTATGTTTTTGCTAGTCTCCTAAGTTTCCAACTATTTTTCCATGCACTTCTCATGTCATTGTCTTTCCCCTGGGCTCCCCTCTTGAGCTGTCCTTTCACAAATGTAATTATGTGATGTATATTTACATACCTAGATAGTTGCCCTGACCATATAATGTATAATTTATTTTCTATGTTCCTACCCCTAAAAACATGAAAAATGTGATCTGAAAGACACTAGAGAGACCTGTAGGTAGACTATGGTAATAGAACTCAAGATAATGTATGTGCTAAGGCTCCCAACCACTGATATAGTTCAGTAAGACCATCAATACCAGCTAGGAGGAGATTACGACATAAAATCATTGGTCTTGATCCCTACTACCTGAGCTTGTGATATCTTGTAGATATGTATATATATGCTACTAGGGAACATATTTTTTAGGCCAATATATTCAGTAGTTCAAAAATGCAATCACATTTTCTGTTTTTACTCCTATCTTTTTTGGTACCTTATCACACCTTATTGAAACTCATTTAAGTAGTGAAAATGGTTTATTATGGTATATACACAATGTATCTATAGAAAATAAATGTGGGAGAAGGGAGGGAAATAGAGGGAATGAAGGGAAAACATATAATGGAGGAGATTATAAAATGGGATATGTCATGATTGGAGTAGTGGCTGCTTTTGGTGTGCTTCTTAGCTGCTTATGTAATGTCAGATCTGTGTCTGTCACCTCAAAAAGCAGCTGTGTAGAAGCACCAGGAAGAGAAGAGATTAATTACCTGTTTCTAATTTGACCATTGTAAGAGGATGATTGTCTTGTACTACTTTAAAGCAATTGATTGTGCACAACAATAAAATCTGCTATTACAGTTTGTATTGCATTATTTCTACAGGTACAGGTGATCCAACTTCTTTTTACCCTTAGTTGACCTAGTTACTGACCAGTTACAGTTACAGTTGCCAGGTCTGACAGCTAGCCCTTACAACAGGTGCACAGCCACCCCTATCCATAGTACCATATGTGGTAATATTTAGTGATTTTTCCTGATTTTCTTGACATTATTTGAACCATATATCACTCAAAATCCACTTTAAGTTCTATGTCAAAAATTGATATGTCATACAAAAAAAGTTTTATCTCAGTTAATTTGGAGTTACCCCCCCTCATACTATAGAGATGGAATGTAGCTATCACTGTATAGAATAATTCATTTCACTACTAGAAAGCATGATAACCACTGTGTGACTTTATATAAGTGGATCTGGGTAGATACATATGTAGTCACATACCCTTTAAAATAATATCTGACCTGGAAATGCTTATATGTTTTGATGCTGTGATTGGAACTCAATGATTTATAGTAATTTGTAGTTAATGGTATGTAGAATAATGTTTAGTAGTCATATGAACCATGATTCCCATGTGTTCAGGGGCTATGGACTGGTCTGTGCAGCAACTGGTTGCAACTGGTTGCAACCAATAAAAAGACCATTTAGGACTGGTTCTAATCAGTCCAGTTGCAGTCCTAGGCCTCCAGGAGAGTCTTAGGACTGGTCCTAGTCTGGCTGCCAGATCAGAAGGCCAAAAAAACTAGACTAGACTAGACTTTTAATCACTACTGAAAACAGTGATTCCATGAGGAGCAACAATGAAAGTGAGAAACAACATATGAAATTTGTCCAGCAAAGCCATGGACAAAAAAGGAAGTGACAACATTGTCATACTACATGACTTCCATTGAAGAAGTACAGCAAGTCATCAATACAGAGCTTGAGGAGGTGTCAGATAACAATAGCAATGAGGAAGATGACCTGGAATTTGAAGGAAAACAAAGGGTGATGATGAGGCATTTGATGAGCAAAGTCTGTGGTTACATTAGGTGTGTTGTGTTCACCATCAGTATAGAACTTGTTACAATCACACCAAACACTATGTGTTATAACTTGGATAATGCACTTCAGCTCTAATTATCCAAATATGGGGATTGATGATTTGCACAGCCACCAAGTTCAGTAGGTTCAGTGCCCTCAAATACACAATTATACTCTAGAAACTCATGTTTTCTTGATGTTAACTATTATTATCACTCTAAACCTTGCTGCTGACTAGTGGTAAAACTTGGGATAAATGCACTCTAGCTCTAATTAGTCAAATATGGTGATCAATAACTTGCACAGCCACCAAGTTCAGCAGGCTTGGTGCCCTTAAATACACAATTATACTCTAGAAACTCATGTTTCCTTGTCATTTACCACTTGTATGACCCCTTAAGATCTAGGCTATACTAGACTTGTAGTATGTCATTCCATTCCATATGTGCTTGCTTCATGCCTACCCTACACATGTCCTCCTCATGTCTCCTCTACTATGACTCACAATGACTCAATATAATATAAATACATTCTGTTATGATTTTTCCCTTATTTCTTGATCTTGCCCTATGTTGCTCTAATTCCTTTGCTCCTTCTTCAGACTTCTGTCTTAGCTGTTTAAGCCCCATTAAGGCCTTACTATCACTGGCTTACTAATCCCACCATTCCAACTGCATCTGCAGTACCTTAGTCATTTCTCTTTTGTCAGGATCCACTTCCTTTGCATCTGATGATGTGTATCCTTCCTTTTTGGTCCTATTGTGTCTGTTTTGCTCTTCACTCAGACTATCTCTTTTATCATATATAAACCCATGTCTCTTATCCTGCCATAAGCTTAGCTTAGATCTACTTGACAATACACCTTGTCTTGTATCCCTCAGAACCTTTGATTGCTTGTCCCAAGCTCCAAGCACCCTCACCCCTTGAAACCTTGACTCCCTCCAGATAGACTTGGAGGTTCCTTGACTCTCTTTACAACTAGTAGACTTGCAGTGGTTGTTTGAGGTATTACAGCTGCACAATGATCCTTGTTGTATGAGTCATCACTTGGTCCTACCTGGAGCAAGCATAACACATTCTATGGCTATGAATTCTAGATCTACATACCCTATACACATATAAACCCTTGTACTATAGCATAGCATATCTTTAGATTTATCATATACCTGTACAAATAGTAGAATAGTATATAAGGGACCCTCCCAGCTTCCAGAAGGACTCAGTCTTGTCCTCTCTGGAGTTTTCCCAAACCTCTAGTGCCCTTGACTCGCTTTCACTGTCCTTCAGCAAATAACTTAAGCCTGTTAAGGTTTGGTTGTTTCAGATTGTTTCAGGACTTAGATGACCTTTATGAGACTCATCATGGTAATGTTGAGTCTACAAGAAATGTGAAGAAAAATGAATCAAAGGATCTACTCACAATCTTCTCCAACTGCATTGTTATCAAGTTTGTAAGGAAGGATGGAAAGGTGGAAGTAGAGAGGGGTTGTTGGTGTCAAATCTGCAAGTAAGTACTCATCAAGTGTGACATTGTGTTTGAAATTAAGCACTTACTATATCATAGAGAGGACAGTGCATTTATTCAGAAGAATGGGAAGACTTGGAGAAAAGCATTTCACCTTGGTGGAAACTCATCTTGTTGTCATCACATCCAAGAACAGCACTATAAGGAATACCATCAGAGATGTCAGGAGCAGAACATTCCAGAAAACCATCTCACCATACTACAAGTAAAGAGGAATACAACAGGGCAGGTGATATTAGATGGTATGATTATAAAAGCCCCTGGCTCAAAAGCATTCTCAAGGGATAATATCTTGAAAGCAGTGGCCCAGTTTGTTGTGATTGATGACCAGATAAGTACAAACTTGTAGGTTGTCATCTATGTTGAAATAATGATATGTATAGTCACTTGCAATAGCCAGCAAGACAGTCATTAGAAAATTAGTAAAATGCTGATCATTACTTTTGACACTTAGTCTTACACCTGTAAGTATGTAAGTGACATAAGCTCTGCAAGGGTTGTCAGTGCAAGTCTCAATTTGCATCTCAACATCAAGTAATATAAGTGAGTAAGCATGAATTAGTAGTAATTAAAAGTCTAGTCCAGTCTAGTTTTTTGGTCTTCTGACCAGGCAACTGGACCAGGACTGGTCCTAAGACTCTTCTGGAAACCTAGGACCACAACTGGACCAATTAGGACCAGTCCATGGTCTCTGACCATGTGGGAATCATGGTTCGCACAACTACTAAACATTATTCTACATACCATTAGCTACAACTTACTCCTATAGATCATTAACATCCAATCATAGCATCAAAACATATGAACATTTCTGGGTCAGATGTCCTTTTAAGGAGTACATGACTACATACCTACCTGGATTCACTTACATAAAATCATACAGAGATTATCATGTTTTCTAGTAGTGAGATGAAATGTTCTATACAGTAATAGCTACATTTAATATATATAGTAGGAGGGGGGGGATAAGCCAAAATTAACTGAGATAAAAATATTTTCTACATGACATATTAATTTTTAACATAGAAATATGGATTTTGAGTGATATATGGCTCAAATAATGTCAAAGAAATCAGGAAAATTCACCAAATATTGCCCCATATGATACTATGGATAAGTGTGGCTGTGCACAGTTGCTGGACCAGCTGCCAGACCTGGTAACTGCAACTGCAACTGCAACTGGTTAGTAGCTGGGGCAACTAGCAACTGCAGTCCAGTCCAGTTGCCAGTCTTTTGAATGGTTCTAGACTGGACTTTAAAACACTATGAATTAGAGACCATATATATTTTCAGCAATATAAGTCATACATAAATTGTACAAGTAGTAACTATACAGGTACTTGATAACACCCTAGAGTGGTTCTTGGTCATGGTGGGGACTTGGATGACAAGAGGTATCACTGGCTGTACAATGATGATGGGTTGATACTTGATGACACTACAAAGAAGCTCTCATTGAAGCTTGAAAGAAGGATTGCTCCTGAGATTCAGCAGGCATTGCCTGACCATCTGACTGATCTTTATCTTATTGTCAAATGTCTGGAATTGACAGACAAGGAGCTCAGTATAGTAAGAGGTGCATTTGAGGACCATAAGGGGAATAATGAAGCCAATTGCCTTTAAAAAGATAGTAAGACTTTAGTATGGTGAAGACAAATACCAAGTCGAAGAGATTTGAGTATCTCATTGAAGGATTCAATATTGTAAGGTGCTGCTACTAACACCAAAGTAGTGAGATCTAGAGTTGTCATGATGCATGCTTTCTGTTGCTTGTTGTGAGTAATGCAACCAATAAAGCTTTGTAGATAGAGAAGTATGACATAACTCACATAGTGATCCAGTGACAATAGCAATTGCAATAGTACTACAGACATGACTTTGACATTCTTTCATTTCAAAGTTAGTAAGGAGAACTGAAGGAACATCTTGAGGACGTATGTATTAACATCACATGATATTAATAGGACAGAGGATGTTCCAACTTGAATACGACCAATCAAGTTGATTGAGACTTCTTGTACTAAGTTTTCATGTTGATTACAGAGATTGGCATCATCTGTGGCACTAAATGAGGTAAAGTTAGTTATGAAATATAAAATCTTGGAAAGTACTCACAAAGACCTTTAACTAGTGGGTTCATTGTCATACCAATAACATTAGCAATTATGATTGCATTCTCTACAACAATGATACTACTGAGCATGTTGGGATATTCTTTTCCAAGCTGCTTGAACAGGACATGATCCAGCTTGCTCAAAAGCTGGTCCTCTCTGCATTGTTTAATGACCACTGTAAGTCAAGTAGTAAGATTAGCTGCCTGCTGACAGACTTTAGTACTCTTGTTTTTTATTTTTTTGAGTCTATTATGATCTATTGAGGGAACAACCCTATGTTAGACTAAACAGAAACTATATACAAGTGAGATAAGTATGCTGGTTGTACAGACCAGTGAGCATTTTCTGCCCATACTATTGTTTTGATAGTTTGCATGCACTTGGTTTTTTAGAGAGGGATTGAGCATAGAGGAATGGGGATGTATAGGTAGCTATAGTAGAGGAAAGAGAGCCTAACAATTACATCCCATGGCACTGGCAAGAGCTCAAGAGCCTTTCCAAACTGCACAAGTGAGATGGGGACTAGCAGTCTATAAATAGAGAAAAAGAAGCAAGTGGGAGTGTAGGATCAGCAGAGAAGTGTGGTAGCTCCAATTAAAGGGAGTGGGTATATGAGTGATTAAGGGATTATGGTGAGGAGACAATGGATAGCCCAGAAAAGGCTGGCAGGTTAATTGTAAGATTAATGTGGGCAGCTTTACATTGTTGGGTGATCTGGAAGTTGCTGTTGAAATCAATTCTAACAAAGAAAGGGGGGTGATGGGGCCCATTGATCATCAGGACACAGTCTACTAGTATGTTATCAGAAAGGTATTGATTTCTGTGCACAGTTATGGCTAAGTCACATGTATTTGTGATCTAGAGTGAGCATTGAGAGTGATCCAGAACAAGCTGGAGTCATAGGAGGGAGGGGGGTGCAGTTCAACTGAGTACAGAGCAAAGGGAGAATAAAGGAGAGGGAGAGTATGGAGAAAGTACTATGGGAGCAGTGACTTGGGGAGTCGATGGGAGATATGGCATCAGAGACCACCAGCGAGGTAACAATGCTATAGAGTTTCACAACTTCTGCTCACAGGGCCTCCAGGTCAGCTGCTAGGGATATATTAAGGAGAGAGAGCATGCCATGGGAGTTTTAAGGAGGGCCTTAGGGTAGAGAACACTGGGTGTGCAGGGTCCTTCAATGGAATCTGCTTAGAGTAGGTAACAAGCTGAGCATGAAATGCATCAGCATGTTGCTCTGATAGAGGTGAACATAGGATGGGAGCACCCTTCCAGTTTCCTGGTCAAGTACTGTAGGATAGAGCTACACTTTGAATGTGTGAAAGAGGGAAACCACCCAATGGTCAGCTCTAGTGGCCTTGGATGGGGTAATAATAGGGATGGTAGGGACAGTGAAGGTTTTACCTTTCTGGGAACTGTTTTTGGTGGTCCAGGACCATGTATATATTTTAGTAGATAGCTAATGGAAGACATAGTAGGAGAGGCTGGAAGGAATAAATCAGGCATGAAATGTATCCTTCAAGGGGAAGAAGTGGAAAGTCCTGTCTATTCCAGAGAGCAGAATAGTGCAGGAGGTGTCATCAGAACATTTGTGCTTAGGGGGAGAGGGGGAGTTCCCATGGGGGGATAGTAATAGTATTGATTCAAGTTCAAGAGGTATCACTTCTGTTGTTAAGACACCAAAGGATGGTGAATATAATCTGAGTAAGATAAGGCTTGACATGGATGTTGAGAGCGTTAATGATGGTATCAAAGCCATCAAGCATAACTTGATCTTCTATGGTTTGCTCCTGAAAAGAGTAGACAACTCTATCCATCAGACCAACTTTGAGACATTTATTAATATTCAAGGCACTGAGGGTTGTGACAATCTTGATGATAGTTTCCATAACCATCTTCCAGTATGACTCTGTCTCATCCTTCAACTCATTCACTATCCTTCCAGTGATCTCTGAAACACCTGCCTTTTGAGGGTGTTCCATAATGGTTTCCATGACCTGGTAGTAATTGTATCATACAGCAAACCCAGAATGACTTGAAGAAACCAGAGAGGATATCTTGGTTGATGTACTGTGCCATGACATCCTCTGTAGTAGCACATTGCTTAACTACTTTTAGTACAATCTTTTTTATCTCTTTGTCAAATGTCTGAAATTCATGGATGAGAACCATGATCATGGTTCCTTGGTATAGTAAGAGGCATATTCAAGGTCCATGAGCAGAATAATGAAGCTGATTGCTTTCACAAAGGTAACAAGTCCTTTGCTATGGTGGAGATAAATACCAAGCTAAAGAGAGGTAAGTTGAGTATCTCATCAAAAGATTCAATACTATAAGGTGCCACAGCTTCTGCCAAAGAAGCAAGACATAGAGCTATTGTGGTGTATACTTTCTGTTGTCCATCTGTGAGCTCATGAGCAATACAACCAACAAGGTTTCATAGATGGAGAAGTGCCTATCATAATGGTGATCTGTTGGATGAGATTTGAATACCAGTGTAACACTAGTGATTAAAAGTCTGGTCTGGTCCAGTTTGTTGGCCTTCTGACCAGAAAATTAGTTCTAGACTGGTCCTAAATGGTCTTTTTATCAGTTGCAACCAGTTGTCATACAGACCAGTCTATAGCCCCTGAATACATGGGAACCATGGTTCACATGACTACTAAACATTATTCTGCATACCTGTAGCTACACATTACTCCTATAGATAATTAAAATTGAATCACAGCATCAAAGGATATGAGCATTTCTAGGTCAGATGTCATTTTGGAGGATATATAACTACATACCTACCCAGATTCACTTATATAAAATCACACAGTGTTACGATTTCTTATTTTCTTGTCCTATGTCACTTCGCTTCCCCTTGCTCTATAGTTTGGACTTGTGTTTTAGCTGTCTAAGCTCCATTAAGACCTTATCATTGATGGTTTACTAATTCCCCATTCCTATTGCATCTGTAGTATCTTAGTCATTTACCTTTCGTCAGGATCCACTCCCATCACACACTGATGATGCATCTCCTTCCTTTTTGGTCCTATTGTGTTGGTTCTGCTCTTCACTTGGACCCCCCTTTTGATACTATATAAACCCATGCCTCTCATCATATAACCCTAGCTTAGATCTACTCGACAATACACCTTGTCCTGTATCCTTTCAACTTCTTCTTGACTGCTTGTCCAAGCTCCAAGTGCCCTTGACCCTTCGAACCCTTGACTCCCTCCAGACAGATTTGGAGGTCCCTTGACCCTCTTTACAACTAGCAGACTCACAGTGGTTGTTTGAGGTATCACAGCTGTGCAGTGACCCTTGTTGTACGAGTCATTGCTTGATCCTACCTGGAACAAGCATAACAAAAGATCTAAGCTGTTGAACAGACCTATCTTTGCTATAGTTGCCCACCATTTCCTCTAGAAGCCAACCACCCCTGAACTCTAGTCTGTGGTCCACCTGACCCAGCAGAAACCCCCTTGAAACATCATCAGAAGATGAATCCCCAGAAGCCACTTCTTGCTTCGAAGAACCCCCCTCTGATTTTGAACTCCCATTTCAAGTTCACAATGTTGACTCGGAGTCTGAGGACCTTAACCTATCTCACAGCTTTTCTGTTGTCGTTACCCTCCCTCAAGCCCCCACCCTGGGCCCACCATCCCCAAGAAACCTCCCTTGGACTGGGAATCTCTTCCCCCCAATGAACCCAAAACCCCCCATCCCAGCAATGTTCACCACACCAAAACCTACCAAACTCCATCTGGGAAAACCAATCTCCTACAACAGATCCTACAACACCTCCCATGGTATAATGCTGTAGTAACATATCTACTCGTGAACAAAGCCATCTGTATAGATGACAACCAACAGATCACGTTTGCCCTCTCCTTCATGATAGAAGGATCTGCAGCCACCTGGGCTGACACCTTTAGACAGAAAGCAATCGCAGCCAACTCCTTCAGAACCTGGAAGGACTTCACTAAGACCTTCAAAGCCACCTTCAAACACCATGACACCAAGGGAGACACTATCTCCTGGCTCTCCACCCACCGAATTATGAACAATTATATATCTCTATGTTCAAAAACAAGGCAGCCACCTCCAAAATCTCCTCAGATGATGTCCTCATCAACTTCTTTGCTGCCTGAATCCCCCTCTTTGATGCACTGTATCCAAGGAATGGATACTGTCCCCACCACTATTGAGAAGTGGTATACCCAAGCTGTCCACTTCAAAACCCAGTGGGACTGTGCCAACAAGATCGCTCGTTGAAACAAGAAGCCTTCAACCCATGTCATCTACCACCAAGACAAACCAAAGAAACAAGAAGTTGACCCTGATGCCATGGACATCGATGCCATCTCTACCTCCCCCCCTAAGAAACTCACTTTAGATGAGAGAAAAAGATGTATCTCTGAAGGATGCTATTTCCGATGCAGACAGAAAGGACACCTCTCCTCCGCCTGTCCTGTTTACGCCACCACCCCAAAAGGAACTATAACTAAAATGGTAAAGAAGGTCAAGACTGACCAAGAGCCCATTCCCCCCCTCATCGAAACTGACAACAATGATGATGACGTAGTGGTCAAAAGGATCTCTACTCAAAAGGATTTTTAGATAGGAGGAATGCCTCAACATCTCCCCCTCCTCATATACTACTAGCTGATCTTGAAATGAAATCTATGCAACTTGCCATCTCACTAAAGACCCCAGCTGGAAAACAAACCATTGAAACTAGAGCTCTTATCAACTCCAGTGCAGCCATAAACTGCATGGATTGGCACTTCACCAAGAAAAACCACTTCCCCCTCCAACACCTTGACACCCCTATCCTGGTATGAAACATTGACCAAACAGAAAACAGAAATGGAGCCATCTGCTTCACCACCACCCTCCACCTCCATATCGGATCAATAATCCAGCAAGTAAAGTTCTACCTGATCCACTGTGGAACAAAGAATATTATCCTTGGACTTCCTTCAAGTTGGCTGAAAGTCACCAACCTGGTTCAAGTTATTAACTGGGGAGAATGAACCATTGAAATCAAACCCCCACTGGTACCCACCTGTACTATTGATGAAACTCGACTGGCAGTCAAGGAAGCAACCCCTCCCTCTGTCCCTACCCTCCAACACATCTCCATTGACCTGGAAGTATTTGATGAACACCTCTTTGATTACCTGGATGACTGGACTGGTAACTGCTTCATCAAACAATACCGACACCAGCATTGTATCTGCAGAGTCCAAAAATACAGAGCTTGCTATGTCTGGGCTACCCCAGAATATCTCCAAAAAGTCACCACTTCCACCGAACTTGCCACCTTCACTGAAGCCAAAAGGGAAAAGAAAACCCTACCCCCAGAATATGCAAAGTTTGCCTCTGTCTTCAAAAATCCCAAGACTATGCTACCACCTCCCCAGACATACAACCACCCTATCAACCTGAAACCTTCATTTGAAGCAAAGATTGGAAAAATGTACCCTCTCTCCCCAGAAGAAAAGAAAGCCACAGACGACTTCCTTGATGAGCATTTAGCTTCGGGAAAAATCTGCCAGTCCAATTCTCCCTATGCATCCCCCTTCTTCTTTGTTGGAAAGAAAGATGGGGGCCTTCGTCCCTGTCAAGACTACCGATATCTAAACCAACATACCATCCACAATACCTACCCCCTCCCCCTCATCTCAGACCTAGTCAATAAACTTAAAAACGCCAAGTTATTTACCAAAATGGATGTTTGATGGGGGTATAACAACATCCATATCAAGGACGGAGACCAGTGGAAGGCTGTGTTCATTACCCACAGAGGCCTTTTCGAACCTACCGTAATGTTCTTCAGGCTTTCCAACTCTCCTGCAACCTTCCAATGGTTCATGAATGACACTTTTTGTGAGCATGGCAGGTAAACTGTTCATGGCCCTAACGTACTGAAGGTAAGAACTGGTAAATAATGAAGAAAACATCAGAAAGACTCACCTCACTCTAAGAGCTGCCTTATGGTTGGAACCACTCGGCTCAGGTGAGGAGGCTGCCCACAACTTGCCCTTTAAGTCAGATTTTTCCCCCTCCAGGCGTGCCTTCTCTTCAAGAACACAATGGCGACGTCCCTCGTCGAGCATGCACTCTTGGAATGCCCCCTTTGTGAGCCTTCGACGGATCGCCATGTGCTCGCTCCTGGCATTAGTATTAAGCCCCAATTGGGCACACTTAGCTTCAAACTTCGGCTTGACCTCTTCTTCATACCACAACTTTGAGTAAACTTGCTCCTCGGTCAACCCACGCTTTTGTTTCTGGCTATTCTTCGTGAGCTGGTTGATGGTGTGGAAGGGGTCCAAAGCAGCAGCAGACCGCTTTTCCTGACTCTTATTCGCTCGCCATCTCATTGAATTGAGTAATTGCTGGCACGAGAACATCTCTCAGTGACTCGTAAACAACAATATGTCTTGTATCACTCACCTTCTGGCGCTTCCCAATGCATTCTGCAAGATGGGCACACTGGTCGGGTTTCAACGATTCCTGAGTGGTCCCAGCTGGAAATCCCACTTCTGCTGACTCGATCTCAGGCCACTCCTTGAACCACACAGCATAAAACAGTGGTTTGAATTCCATGTAGTCGTGGTCTGCAACTTGAATGTACTGCACATAATGGTCAGTATAATACTTATCGAGCCACGTCTTTTGCTCTGCAGTGGCCCAGTCATTCCCACCCATCTACAGCAAGGATCACGGTCATTGCACGGGGGCTCGTGAATTTGGAGCAGTGTCACGTACCTTTTGTTTTTTAAGGCAATACGGCCTACAAGTGGACTATGTTATTGTATGAGTTTGGAATAAAATAAAAGGACATACAATTGAGAGGCACGGTTGCCCACTGGGATGGTAGGCAAAGAAATGGGGGAGAGACTTTGTCACACACACGACGTTTATTAGAAGAATATCTGTTGCATCGCAAGATTCGCAAGATCAAAGAATACTATACACGACGCAATATAGACTACCTTGCTACATTGTCTGCGTGATGCAGAATTGACTTGTTGTAGCTAATGTCAGCATCCTTCAAGTTCTGAAAAAGAAGACTACCGCTCGAAAATAACGTGGCCCTGTTCCCTTCCATACTAGCAAGGAGTACGTCTTCTAAGTGAGTTATTGCCATGCCGATGTTATGCAAAATTTTCTGCACAGTCCGGAGGAGTGTCCCAACACCATGTCATTGTAGTATCCTACTTTCCAAATCCTTGATGGATTTCTGAGTGTCGGCCACAGTGAGAATCAGGTCCTCAATGGTACTATCGACTGACACTTCGCAAGCTTCACTCGAGAGAATTTCTGTTAAGTGAGCGGACAACGACCCAGGGAAGAGAGCAAAAAACCTGCTCTCTACTGCTTCAAGGTCAGCGTAGCTGTATCTTATGATCAAACAATAAAAAATCAAGAGAAGCATCGGAAACTCACAATCCTGACGGTCTCGCACCAGAGGTCGGAGCTGAAGCAGTGTAAGTGTGAATAGGCGGTGCACTCATTGGAGGATACTACTATCAATAATGATAGAAAGAGAGACTGAGATTCAAACAACTCACTGTGTGGTCGACTCAGAGACTAAGCCAGCTTGTCTGGCTTGGTATTTCTGCTTCATTTTTTGAGATATCTGTTTGCGATTTCTGTGTGTCATTAACATCATTGACACTCAGAGAATAATGTCACTCACCGCTCATAATATTGTTTCTGTGCCACACGTGCTGCCACAAGGCGTTCTTGCCAGTGTGTAGTGTGATGTACAATGGGACAGCCTGCAGTCATGAGACTCGGAGTGAACAAAAGCATCAAAATGCCATTCTCACGTGACGAGTCAGAGAAAGATTAGAACGACCGAAGCCTCTAACAATGTTGTAGGATATTTATAGGATATTTATAGGATAAAAAACATACTACACAATCCATTCTCATTTCTAATGGTGCTTCAGTGCAGAGAACGATTGTTATCATTATTACAAAACGTCACAGCAGTACAGGGGAACTCACAACCATGGTAATGACTGTGTGGAGATAAGATATGGCTCAAGTGTATGAGCCAGGTACACCGTCTGAGCTTCATTGAAGCTGTAATGAGATTATGTCAATATCACTAGATAACCGGCACATCACCAAACCATGTCTTTTCTACTACGAATATGCATTCTGTCAACTTTATGGGCCAGTTGTTGTTCCCCATGTTCAGTCATACAGTCATATGTGTCAAGAAAGCAAGTCTTATTTCAAAAATTACACAACACACAAAAATATGGTTTATGGTACACTACAAGGACGGTAACTTCAAGGCAAAACTTCGACATGGCCTTGCTTGAGGGCGACCTCGAAGAGAGTGACACCCTCCACCACTGAGTCCACCTTGCGCTGAATTGCCCCGCTGACTTTCAACGTCAATGCTCCTGCATGTTCCCTAAATCAAAAATATGTCAGTAGAAGAAAAGAGATCAGTTTTGCAATACTCACCATCCTGCGATGATGCTAACACTACAATGGCCTTTAGTCACGCTGTAAAAGGGGCCCCAGGCAGCTGGTTCAGGGACATGATAATAGAATCCTCTGTAAAGTCTGTACCAGTCCTGAGGAGCAGGAGCAGGCAGCGGAGGGATGAGGATTGAAGGTAGGTCCGGGTCTGTGAGTACAGGGATGCCGACATTCTGGAAGGGAACTAGGTTGATGACGCTCTCTGCTACATTGGTAGGTGCTGCAGGGAGCGAGTCGCCATCAGGAGTGGTATCACTGGTGCTTGATGCAGCAACATCAATACCCAACTCAGTAACCACAGTGACAACAGGGGTGGAAAAACCAGGCTGGTCGGTCGAATTGGAGCTCGCAATGTCCGTGCAAGTGGCTTCCTGGGTCAAAACACTGGCTGAAGGAAGCTCAGTCACAGAGGCAGACAGGGCATCTGAGTTGCTGGCAGTAGTAAGGAATGCGGCGACGGCGGAAGGGGAGATCTCGATCTTGGTAATCTGGGCAATCAACTCAGCTGTCACAGTTGCCATTAGTTCGTTGAGGCAGGCGTGAACATCTGATTACCCACCAACTTCCTGACACTCGCGTTCCAGCAAAACACCAGCTGCAGAGCTGGCTTTGGCATCATTGGCAAGGGTCTGAACCATGGTAAGGTGAGTAACTATAAACCACCGCAATGCTCACCCTCCATTTAACCCACTGGCATCACTTTCAGGGATCCTCGACAACTGATCTGCACTCGCCATAAATGGCCCCGAGGACTTAGGTGCACCATCTCCGCTGTGGCTGTTTTGCACCTGCTCAGTAAGGAAGAAAGCAATGTATTAATACGCAGTATAGGGGGCCAGATACATACCAGATATGCCTGCTTCCAACCCCCAGAAAAATCGTCCCCATGCTAGTGACATTGCGCTCGAAGGTGTACCAAGTGTTTGGTTACCTAATCATCCTGGAGAAACTGGTAATGAGGCTGTGTTGACCTCTGAATTACTCACCCACGCTTATTACCGTGAATACCTTCCCAATAATATACATTGGTGGTACTCCACCTGCATGTCCTTCATCATCTCTGATCCAGGAGGGGAGCACGCCCACCCCCTCTCGCAAGCGCAAAAGGGGAGTTAATTCTCTGGGAGGTGCACCTTGTGCAAGTACTTCTGATGCCACGGATGTTACACAATTTTTCAATGATGTTTTCAAAGCTCTGTCTGACTCTGTTGCTCATCTCCCAAGCTCAGGGGAGAAGGATAAGTTGTCTTCTATTCTTCAATCCTTTGCTCAGCTTCTGCCCGAGGAGGTGTGTTACAATGTTTGTGCCAATGACCGTGTGGACTTACTCAATTTGTGATGAAGGGTTCCAAGAGTGATGATGGTGCTACCAAATCTACCTAGGAGAAGGCCATGTACCATGTCCGGCATGTATCTACCCCCTAACCTGCAGCGTGTATCCACCCCCTAACCTACTCCTCTCCACCATCCGCATGGCTGCATGGTCTTGGTGAATATATTAAACAGACTATAATAGACACATAGTTAAACCATTCAACCCCCTTGAATACTAGCGAGTCTGCAACTATGTCACACCCCAGACGCCATGCATTGAAGCCCAGAGTCGTGGTCTACACTGAAAGCCCCGACAACAGAAATGCTCAATGATGCAAGTCGACAACGTACATTGAACATGTCAGTTATCATGCTCAGCGGGGCTCTATTACAGTAGCTCGACAAATCATCGAGAGAACTGAAGAAGCTACTAGCTCTCTCAGGCTCCCCAACTACGATCTCACTGAGCTCCCTGCCACAATCTCTGATCCTGTGAATCTCCCCACCGCTGCTTTGGATGACTCTAAGGTTCTGCTAGACAATGTAAGCAATGATGTGACTTCTTTAAGCAACTCTGTGCCCACATTCAAACGCAAAGTGTACCCCAGTGTAAGTGATTCGCACTCTGCTATTTTTATCACTACTGACTAAAGAACAAGGATCGTCCACTTTTGGCTTCAATTGGATGCCACAAAGTACTATGTTTTTGGATGAGCTCTTGTGTCATGAAGGACGAAACACCGACTTGGACGAGCGATGTGGTCAATGTCGCAAAGGTAGCAGTATATACCGTTGCGACGATTGTTTTTCAGTTGACCTCCTTTGTCTGGAGTGTCTACGTAGGCCACATGTAGTGTCACCCTTGCATCACATCAAGGTAGGTCTTCTC
This sequence comes from Chiua aff. virens, assembly GCA_038094695.1. Classification (NCBI taxonomy): domain Eukaryota; kingdom Fungi; phylum Basidiomycota; class Agaricomycetes; order Boletales; family Boletaceae; genus Chiua; species Chiua aff. virens. Next base: position 27,377 of record JBBPUM010000095.1, read on the forward strand.
TATCCTCGTGTTGTTGCTTTCAAGTCCATGCTTACGCAATTCTCATCAGAAATGGAATGGTTCTTTCTTTGAGCGAGTCTTACTCAAGTCCCTTGGCCTGCGAACTTGAATCCAATTGGGCCATCCTTCAATGGAGTCCTGCATCAGGCCGCTACCTACATCCTCAGAGGATGACTTTCTCATCGTTGACAGCAATGGGATTCACGAAGTTGGCCTTGACTTCTGTGGATGTGAAAGTGCCCAATCGAAGGCAAAGCAGTTGCTACGTGTGCAACTCTTCCCAGCCACCATCCGTGACCCTCACACTGCTGCCACGTTTCGGGTATTGCAACAGTTCCAATTACTTTCATTCAAGTCCAAGACTTCTTCGTATGAATTTTACAATACTCTTGCACGACTAAGTGATAATACAGGTGTTCTAAAACTTTGGGTAAGTGATAAGCCCTTATGGAATCTATCTGTTCATGTTTGCTAGGAACATTATGAGGAGTTCACTCAAATGATCCATGAATGGCGTCATCTTAAATTTCTCAAACAGGCCAGCCATGGGCATGATCCGAAAGGACCCCAAGGGACAACTGAAGGTCAGTGTGCAGTGCTTTGCCCAGCATGCCTGCAACCGGGAATAAACTTGCCACCGGACTTCCTCCAGACTGCGGCGATAGAAAGGTATGGCATTTCCCTTCCCTCATTCCTTTTGTATATTCACCGATGTGACAGATGGATCTACATGCTTTTTGTTGGCATTGATGCCAATTTCCATCTAAGGTGCAGGAACGTGTCCAATGACACTGTAGATCCCAGCCTGAATCGTGGCTGCGGATACTTTGTGGAGGAAAATACCTTCAAGTCACATCTCTTGCTTCGGGCAGGAGAATCTCAAGAAGGTATGTCCAACTTTGATGAACATAACGTTGCATTACTGAGCTGGAGGTTAAAAAAGCTCTTGCTCAGGGCACACTGCTGTAAACCTAGCCAACACAAAGTATTCGTACGGACTTGCAGCCATGGGTATTGGGACTATAGATTGTGCACAACACAATATGAAACTTCCGACAGGAGTTGGCAATCTTCAGAAGGGAGAACAGTATCGTATTCTGACTTCTCTTATGTGCTACCTCACACAGTTCTTTAGATATATTAATATGGACTATCTCTTCTTCTCCGCCATCAAGAGATTCGCCTTGCTCGAACGTGTGTTTGTGTCCTATGACATTGCATGTCAATGGAGCAAGAAGCTGTGGGAAAGAGCAGCAACTCTACCTCTGTCACTTCAGGGTCACATTGAAGAGAGTCATGTCGAGTTTGCTGTACCCAAGTTTCATTTACTGGCCCACAAAGAAGCTTGCCAGCTAAGTTATTCATTTAACTTTATCCCTCATGTTGGATGCACAGATGGGGAAGCCCCGGAACGTGGTTGGGCAAATATCAATCCGGTGGTGTTGGCCACTAAAGAGATGGGACCAGGGTGCCAAAGAGACACATTAGATGATTTCTTCGGAGATTGGAACTGGAAGAAAGTTATTAATATGGGTGAGGGGTGATGCAATAACTTGCAGTATAGATCTTGAGATCTGACCAAGTTTCACGCAACAGGTGATGCATTACTGAAGCGAGCAAAGGAGGCAGTGATGCAAATGCAAGATCAACAAACAGCATTGCAAGACCTTCAAGCTGCATTATCACACACAAAGGTCGTGCACTGGCAATGGACAATTGAGGTCGAGGCCTGGGAGTCAAACCGACAAGTGGCGAATCCGTACAGTCGTAGGCATGAAAACTGTACAATTTTCATAGTAATTCCAATTTTGGGGGCTGATATGCATCTTATAGTGGTTACGCAGGCCAAGATCCACCTTGAGCTCACCAAGGATGAGGCGAAGGAGCTGTAAGACGGTGTTGATATGGCACTGCATACTAAGGTTTCGCCGAGTGTTCTGGTCAGTACACTGGCAGGGCTGGATCTGGAGGAGCAGCAGTGAGTCCGGCATAACTGAATATGTGTTGTGTCGTATTCAGATAGTATAGGCGTCGTATTCAGATGAAATTGGCTTCATTCACCTCAGGTGCCACGGACCAGCAGGAGTTGAAAACACAGAACCGCATAAATGCATTACAACGCAAGATTGACTCTTGGGCATCTGTCTAAGTATTATACATGCCACTCATTGCACGCGAACGGGCACTCCATGCAAAGGATATTGATCCATCGTGAGACCCTGAGCCCCATCGCTTCGACCTCCTCCTTCCATCGAAGTGTCCACCCACGTACAGCAACCGTCAACTGAAAGAATACGAGTGGAAGCTGTGATATGCACAAGGGCTGGACGCACTTGAGGAGATCCATTGACTACTGCAGCTACGTTCATATCTGTGGCAATTCAAGCGTAGTAATGTCAGAGGGCAAGTGGCATGCACATGCGCACACAACACACTGAATTCAGTGGAAGAGAAGATGAAGCTTACCATGGCTAGGTATTGTGCTGCCCGTTCTGCATTGTTATTACTGAGTCCCACTTGGAAAAACTGGTTGGGACACGGTTATTCAGGTTTTGGAGGACGCAGACATATGAGCTATGAATGTGGCAGCTGAGGGACAGAGCAAGGGGCGGCAAATCACGTGGATCTGGCAAGCACATGGGGTATCAGGGAGTGAGGACGAGGAACTCCAGGATGGTAACGTGTCATTATCATGACCACTTGCTCACCAGGACTAACAATGGGCAGTGTTACGAATTGAGTGGTGCAAAGCACGTGCAAGGGCTCACAGGTGGTTGGAGGAATTGGTGTTGCTTGTGGAAGAAATGCAACGTGTTGTGGCGTTTTTCGACTGGAAGGCAGGGTGGTGAAAGGAACAGTCAGGGCGGCAGGAACTGAAGCTGGAGGATATCCAGGAAGGACTATCGGCTTACAGTGCGCGGCAAGCAGCATTGTTCGTTGCACTTAAGGTGGCGTGTGAGAAGAAGTGGGTGAATGTGTTGTATCTCATGCTTGTGGCCCGACAACAGCTAGGCACAGACACCAGGGAAGCAAGTACTCCGGTTGCCTAGTAGATCTTAGATGGGAGATCTCAGATGCACAACTATATTGGGACTGATAATCTATAATTGCACTTGCTGAATGTGCATTATTGCTTGGGCAATGTAAGAGTGGGTTGTGCACAACAAAAAAAATCTGTTAGTACTGTCGGTGATGCATGACTTCTATGGGTACGGGTGAACTGACATACTTATAAGATAATACAAGTTGTGCTCATTGTGCAGTGTGATGAGCATGCACCTGAAGATGGTGTGACGTGGAAAAAATGAGCCATATATAGCAAGATGGCAAACACAAACAACTTTAATTTACCTTCCACATTTGGAAGAGAAAGTGGTAGAAGCGCACCACCATCTAGAATGTCAGACAGCGAAAGTGAATATGAGCAAGAAAGCTGGTAAGTGATCATAGAAAAATATGAAGATAAGAAATAACCTGAATTGGACAGGAATGATGGAGAGAGAGAAGATGGAAGAGCACGAGAAGGAGCGTTTTCTGTTGCACCTATTCCGGAACAACTTCGAGTAGAAGATGGGCATGGGCAAGGAGTCGTCCACGAGGCACTACGTTGTGTGCAAATTGAAGGAGCACAAGAAGCGGTGGCAGCATTCAACCGAATGAAGGTCAAAGGGACACGATTGGCAAGCCTTCGGAATGTATTTGAACAGAAAAATCGACAAAATGCACTACGAACGTTGATGATGCGACGGAGGGTAGAGATTGATGAAGAGTTCAAGATGGAGATGATAGGGCCGGATACATCAATGCGAATTGGACCGCATCATTTGGACTACCTGGTACACCTTGGAAACCGACGTGGATTGGATGCAGCATTGAGCGGGCAGAGGGTAAACCACACGCTAACATACAAGATCACATTTAGCCATCCAGAACGGCAAGTGGATATTGGAGAGTTGCCATTCGATGCACAAGGTCGACTGATGTATATTGGAACACGAGGTGATGAAAGCATCTATATTGCGATGGTACCAAAGGGACTATTTGGTGCTGAAGGAGTATATGATGAAGGAGCAAGCAGGCGTCGACTGGACGAATCATCGAAAAGGATGGCAGGCAAACACCGACTGATGTTGACGATGTTTGTGGCGAATGTCCTCAGCGAAGAACGATTCCAGGATGTGCATTGCACAACAAAATATCCTCATCCGGTGACGAATGAAGCTATTCATAGGAGCACAAACATAATGTGAGTGATCATTATAATTTTCAAACATATGTTGGATATGGGGAAACGCGCAAGAATGACATTTTGAAAAATGCGTGATGTGATGTGATGGAGGAGCGAAGGTGGATGATGGCATGCTGGAGAGCTAGATGAAGCATTTCACGCAATTTACAGATTTTGAAAATTGCGCAAAACGATATGATATGAGGCTGACATGGTTTACACAGGGCACGTAGAGATGAAGGGCGACGAATACTTGATATGAGGCTCAATGACTTTCGCCAAATGCATGAAGCATTCATATCTGATTGGGATGACTGGGTAACAGGGGCACCAGCAGAATGGACACAGGATGGATTCCTGGTGAACAATGAACCTGTGGCCTTCACAGTGATCTATGGGCAAAATCAAGAGATCTGCACCAGAGTACGAGAATTCC